>JAOVVG010000047.1:20200681-20211739 GCA_028566375.1 Leptodoras nelsoni | reverse complement strand
GGCTGGTCCAATTTAGCCATGAAACCTCCCACACTAAAATGACAGGTGTTTCAGTTTCATTGTCTAACTCCTGTATACTAGTATGTGTAGTTAAGATGACGTCTTTTCCAAGCAGGAGAACAGGACAACTCCAGGCCTCATTCTGCAGGAGTTACAACAGCGTGGTTTGACTTTCCTGCCTGTCTGTCTCCTATTGAAAATATATCATGAAGGGGAGAATCAGACAATAGTGACCACAGACTGTTTAGCATCTCAAGTCTTGTGCACAGCAAGAATGGGAAATAATTCATCAAAACTACAACAATTAGTATTTTCAATTCCCAAATGATTAAAACATATAATTAAAAAAAACAGTGATGTGACCCAGTGGTAAACATGCCTCTGTCCCAACTTTTTTTAGTTTGTTGCAGGCATCAACTTCCAAATTTGTTTTTATTTAACAACATAGAATTAAGTTCATCATTGCAAACACTGAAAAATCTTTCTTTGTCCTTTTGTCCGTTAAATAAAAATTCAAGTGAATTAACAAATTACAAATTAAAATTTTTCTGGAAATGGGGTTGGTAGATTTGTTTTTGTAGTTTTATAACATGGTGAGGTCTTATTGTTCTTATGTCTGGCTGCTCCTTATGTAGAACCGGGACAGTGCTCTCTCTCTCTCTCTCTCTCTCTCTCTGCTCAGTGGTGGTGTTTATTAGAAAATGGAAGGTGACATTGATTTAGCATTGCTGAAGATTTGCCAAGATCCTGGGCACCTGCATGCTAAGTGCAAGTGCTTATTATGCCTTATCAAAAATGTATAATGTAGATTTATAATTACTCACATTCTTTATAGAATTTACTCTTCTTGCCTTAAACACCTTATAATAACCTTTTCCTGTAACTACACATCATCTAGTCTTCAATATTCTTATATTTCTTGTTCTTGTTTCCCATGTAGTAACACAAAAGCATTTGTTCATTTTCCTTCTGCTTTTTGTTGTTTAAAATGTTATTATTTTCAAATTCTTTACAAAATTGCATTATTTCTTTTGATTAAACAAATGCATATAGAGGGTTGGCTAGTTGTTTTCAAAAACAAACCTAGGATTACCTGTTTTTTTCCCCATATGTTAAAAAAGTATATTTCTGACACTAGCATTAGTGTTCCTAATGACCCTATCATAGGATCCACTTTTGTAGCTCTGGGAATTATTAATATAGAGCCTAGTGATACTTTTTGGAAAATGACAGCCTTTTTTCTGTCTTTTTTCAGATTGACAAGAGCCCTGCTAAGGTCAGTGTCAGACAAATCAAAGATCTCTCTTTGGGGAGTTCTTTAAGCTTGTCCTATTTCTCATAAGCTATTTTCTACAGAGACATACTAAATCAGGGGTGGAAACTACAATGCTGTAAAACAGTTATCTATCATTTACAACATCTGATCAATTCTGATAATTATCAGGACTTTCATGGTGTTAGAATGGAAATGGTCTTGGTGGGCTGGAGTACAGTCATTCATTCATTCTTCAGTACCTTTACATTTTATGGCATTTGGCAGACCTTCTTATCCAGAGTGACATAAATTTATCTCATTTATACAACTGAGCAGTTGAGGGTTAAGGGCGCAAGGGCCAATGGTGGCAGCTTGGTAGTACTGAGATTTGAGCTCATGGCCTTCCAATCAGTAGTCCAATGTCTTAAGCACTGACCTATCACTACCCAGTGGTAGTTCCCTTGCCTCAGTAATAAGTTTATCCTAGTCAGGGTTGGGGTGGATCCTGTTATCCACTGCAAGGATGGAGAAATGTAATTCTAATAAATTATTATTATTATCACAATGACATCACAATGAAGTGGGATTAGGATCTTTTAAACTTTCAATGTTGGAGACCACTATGACTGTAGAAACAAATGTGTCTGTACAAAGTGAAATGAGAGTCTGATATCCCATAAATATTAAAACTAGATTGCAGTGGAACAATTATTTGCCAAGTTTTGCCAACCTTTTTTTAAGAAGTCATGCAACTGATATATTGCTTTGTGGCCTACAGTCCAGACGAACAATGTTGATACGTTGTCCCGATGGGTCAATACGGTAGGATGAGATTCCTTTCTGACACACACACACACACACACACTCACAGATTTACAGACACCGGCACTCATCATCTCCTAGACAGTCTTGGCTGCCACTTGACATTTTTAGTGGTGAAAATGCCAGGCTTGTTCAGCTCCTGGATTAGTGTGACATTCAGACAGGAGGTCTTTCTCTGTACAAATCACAGAATTCTTCAGGAATATGTCCACCATTTGGTGTCCTGCTGTATATATGGTGTCATAATTAAAATGCCACAATTATACATTTAGAATAAGACTTTTTACAAAGTTTAAATAATGTAACACAAGCAGTGTCTCAGACGGTGGTAGCAGTTAAATTTATTATCTGTCTATTTAGAAATGATTTGAGTTTTTTTGTGCAAGACAAAAAGAAGAGATCCTGAGGTACTCTGCAGAAACATTTGATGTGCCTTATCAGCTCAAAGCAGGTTCAGCAGCCCAAATGGGTCATCTGATGGAGTAGAACAGGCAATTATACCCATAAAACACTGAAACCAGTATTTAGGCTCGACATGGGGTTGTGAATTCAGTGGGACCTCTCATGCAGTGAGTGAAGATTCTTGTAGTGGAAATGCATCTCTGCCTCTGATGAATGATGGTAATGTATCTGTATCTTAACCCACTCACTTTATCCATGTGCATGCATGTGTAGGGGGGCAGGGGTGGCTCAGTGGATAAGGTGTTGGGTTACGGAATAGAAGGATGGGGGTTCAAGCCCCAGCACCACCAAGCTGCCACTGCTGGGCCCCTGAGCAATGCCCTTAACCCTCAACTGCTCAGCTGTATAAATGACATAAATGTAAGTCACTCTGGATAAGGGTGTCTGCTAAATGCCGTAAATGTAAATGTAAATGTAAATGCATATCCAGGGGAAGTTAAAGAGGGCACAGCACTCACATATGAGCTCTATCAGTATTCATATGACTGAGGCTGGCTTTGCACTGTGATATCCTGGCATTCATTTAATAGTTCATTCATTCGTTCATTCATTCATCCTTTCATTCATTCTTCAGTCACTGCTTTATCCTAGTCAAGGTGTCAGTGGACTTGGAGTCTATTCTGGTAACACTGGACACAAAGTAGTGCTACACACCAGTCCATCACTAGGCATCATGCAAACACACATTCACACACTCATTTACACTCAAGGGCAAATAAGTAGCCATTTCACCACTGACTGGAAAACAGACAACTCACAGGAAACTTGGACAGAAGGAAACTCAGGCAGTAACCCAAGCTCAAAAGCTACCCAGACACTCTTCTTTGATTCTTTCTTTCCTATTACTATTATTATTATTATTAGTAGTAGTAGTAGTAGTAGTTGTTGTTGTTGTTGTAGTTTTATCAAATTTCTTTTGCATTTGTGATTACAGTATATTCTTTACTATTAACAGACTGTCAGAATCCAAATGATGGGATATGCCCCATGGTGCACAGAGTTGGATTTTCTTTCTCTCTAAAAATAAAATATGCTATATGGCCAAAGGTTTATGGGTGCCTGACCATCATACTCATATGTGGGTCTTCCCCAAACTGTTGTCACAATGTTGGGAGCACATAATTGTCTGGACTTTCTTTGAATGCTGTAGCATTACGCTTTCCCTTCACTGGAACTAAGGGGCCCAAATCTGTCCCAGTGTGACAATGCCCCTGAGCACAAACTGTTAGTTAGAATTTTCAACCCAAGCAGCTTTACTGCTCAATGACATACATGTCCCAATCCCCTGATTAGTCAACTTCTGATCTGTGTGTTCTGCTTGTCCTGGCATATATATATATATATATATTTACTACTGATGTAGTAGAATCATTGGATGCCTTTAAGTAGTGTGTTGAAATGCTAGTATGCAACAATGGAAACAGTATTAAAAAAGTGAGTTAATACATGAGATTTTCTCCCTGGGAAATAGGCTTAATGAATGAGGATTATTGGTGGAGAAAGTCATTAAGTACAAAACACAAACACACCAAGTTTCTCCAGTGGCAGTGTTTGAAGAAGAAATATAGGCGATTACTGGATATGGAACATCTGCTGCCAAGGATAATCACTATGAGAAATAGACAAATGCTCACAAAATGTATTTATAATTTTCAAAATCATGTGCCAATTTGTGAGGCTGGTGGAACTGTGGAGATGCAGCTCGGCTACTTCTCATGCAGCCGCAGCCTCTCGTCCAGGCAGCGTATCGACTGAACCGACAGGAAAAGAGAGAAAGGGAGAGAAAGGGAGGGCGATAGCTGCTGAAAAATTCATGCCTCTGCCAGCTCTGTCTATTCGCCGCTCAGCAGGGGCCCGCCTTTGATACTTCACACTCATGGAAAAAAATGCAAATTATTTTTTTCACTGCATAACATGGAGGGAGTATATCCCAAGCAAGTGATAGAAATCTTCTGCCAAAACAACATGAAACATAGTCACCACTCCTAGGAACTCGCAACCCTTTTTAGTAGGCGGTGGCATTAACAGGGGCAGTAGTCCAAGATATATTTCAGATTCATACATCCCATCCATATGTTTTCATTAAGCACACAATAGACCACACCCTTTACTCAAATCCCAGGTTTTCAGCCATGGCAATGTTGATATTAATAACAGTCTAATATTTCTCTGCTACAACACTGTGACTGGAATGGTAAAGAATCCTGCTCATTAGTGTAAATACACTCAGTAAATATGCTTACATATCTGCTTCAAATTCATATATCTTTTTCTGAATTTGGGAATGGCAATATTAAAAGTAATATATTGTGAGTGAGAAGGGTGATGTTGTTGTGGGCAGCTGGAGGGGAAATATTGGCTTTGACAGGTAGCACACCAGGGGGCCAATGCACTAACACTGGGATCTATTCTCTGAGCCTGGCTCGGTTTCAGGAATGCTGATTAGATATGCTCTGACATATCGGCTATGTCAGGGAGTAATCCACCAATGTGGTCACAAACCCAACCTTCCGTGCTTGCTTCTTAACTGCCATCTACTGCAGTCACTGCCATTGCTGCTCCTTCATGTGTGCTTTGTTTGGTGGATAAGATGTGTGTATTTTGTACTTCGTAATTATAACCTTCTAACATTTCTAACCTTTACAATAGGTGTATGAACATCTCTAAATAATTGGCTGAGCAGTTGTGTTAGAGTACTGGTATAAGTGTTGGGGAGGAATAAAGCATGCTGGGACATGGGGCGGGGTGTAGTGATGTCTTAGTGAGGTTGGTGAGGGTGCGTTGCCTGTGTGTGTGTGTGTGTTTGTGTGTGTTTGTGTGTCTGTGTGTGTTTGTCTGTGTGTTAGTAGGAGAAAGAGAGTGTGCAATAATGTGTTTGCCTTTGTGGGTGCCCACATCAGCCAATTATGAGGCGACATCTGGGTTAGCTGACAACTCACTGCAGATGAGGGCAATGTGTGTGTGTGTGTGTGTGTGTGTGTGTGTGTGTGTGTTGTGTTCTGGCAGCAGAGATGCATTTAGGAGAACAGATTTGAGCTCTGAATTCACAGCAGGGTGGAGGGTAGCACTGACACACTACACACATGTGGTAGTCACTGGCTCCATTCACATATAAGACAATAGACACAGAAGTATCAAGATATATTAAAAGAAATAAACTGTCATTGATTAACTTGTTGACTTGTTGCCCAATTTATAAGATGGTATGATACATAAAGTTTTGGAAACATATAATTCTAAACTAAATGGTTTTAAAACAAACACCCCATTTCTTTTGCCTACATACATTATATTCAGAGTACTACTGGTTTCATAAACTCATAAACTCAATCTAATCATTTTACACACACACACATGTGTATATATGCTACACACACACACACACACACACACACACACACACACACATATACAGTATATATATAGAGAGGAGAGAGAGAGAGAGAGAAAGAGAGAGTGAGAGAGAAGCTCTGTGATGTTGCATGGTATGGTGGTTCTTTGGCAGCTCTTGATTGGCTCTCATTGTCAGTGGGGTATGTAGTAGATGAATGGCACAGATTCCCCAAGGCTGTGTTGCTCATGCTGAGGTTTGTGACATACATTAGCTTGGAGAAATGGCCTCCCATAGTGGGCCGTCACACTCACAGAGGAACAGCTTGAATGCTCCAGTCACTGCACACACACATTGTACACGTGTATGCGTGTGGCTCATTGGGTTACATCCAGCTTTGGGAGAATTATGTGATTCTATTCTGTTCTGTTTCTACACTCTCACTATGTATTTAAATAAATAAAAACTTTCATCATGCAATACGGTTAAAGGTAAGTCAGTCATTAATCCGAAGTCTTTATGTACAACCTGATTAATATTCAATAAACCTGAACTTTAACTATTCAATAACTATGTAACTATGCAATAACTACACTATATAAACTATGAATTTTTAAACTAATGAAAACAGTCATTTGTCACAGACTGCTTTTTTCAGGTAGACCGCATCTAATCAGGTCTTTAAAATCAAAACTTAGATCATGAAAAGAAAATGTCACATTATGTTTTCTCTGCAATCTATATAGGAAGAGATGTACTGACAGTGGCATGGATCACATTCCAGTGTAGCTTAAACTAGACCCTGCCCATGACATATCTGTATTGGAACCACTGGATGCTCTTCATAAACAAGTGGCACTTCATCCTTTTCCAGTTAAACAGGAAGAGTCAGAGTGAGGGGGAGAGGAGACAGAAACACTGATGACTAGTTTCAGCCCCCTGGGGAGGGACTAGTGTAAATGGTCTGGGCTAAGATTCACACCAACACAGTACTCCACTGAGACTAGATGGGGTGAACTTTAATCATCACCCTGTGTCAGAGGCACATCCATCTGACACAACAGCAGCACACAACCCCTGGAAGAATGTGGGTGTTCAGGTTCTGGTTTGGCCATCCTTCTCTGATGACCTTTAAACTCTCAGTGTGATTGTGATGCTCTCTGTACATTCAGAAGCTTATTGACTGTCTGCAGAAGAGGGATTAAAATAAGGAGAAATGCTCAGACAAAACTGTACATTTTCATGGTTTTATTAATAACATTGTCAATCTCAAAGTCTGTGCTATTATTTTCCTGTTGTTTTGGTTGTATTGTTGTTATTTATGTAAGGTAGAAATTATATTCCAGTGCTGCATGTAAAAATTTTTATTTGCATCAGTGTGCAAGTAAAGCAGATTTGATAGAATTTTGAGCAGTTATGAGCAGTTATGGGTAGTTGGTGTTCAGAATTTTTTCTGATCTTTGCATCTCACATAAACAATGACACTGGTTGAAGTTAATACAGACATAGATGAGACAACAGTTTCCAAAAACTATTTTTCCCATAGTCCTCTGCACCTTTGTTGAACCTGATTGAAATGTGTGTGTGTGTGTGTGTGTGTGTGTGTGTGTGTGTGTGTGTGTGTGTGTGTGTGTGTGTGTGTGTGTGTTTTTCTCGCATTCAAAGGTGAGAGGATTTGAATGTGTCTCAGATTGGTTTGGAAAATCCAACTAGTTCCTAGACACTGAAATAATTAATCCCCCTGGTGTTTGCTCTTCTTTCACCCTTTCAACGCTTTTCATAAAGGCTTACCAGGCTGCCGGAGCCTGGACGAAGAGCAGAGGAAATAAAAGTCAGCGAGTGAGTGCGAGACTCATCAGGGATAAGGGTGTCTTAATGTGGACTCACCCCCCAATCCCTACCCCACATGCTCCTGAGACCATGAAACATCCGCCTTTGACGATAACGAAAAGATAATTTGCCTGGTTTCATTTCCTTTTCAATTATGCTCTAAGGATTGTGTTGTGCCATGATTACCATTTCCATGGCTGAAATGTATAAAGGGAACATTCTGAGTCATAAATGAGAATGTGGTCAAACCATCCATGACTCAGTCAGCAAAACTTTTACCTTCTACATAAACAGATGAATGGTATGTGTAAACAAAATATATAATATTTTTACTTTTTACTTTATTTATTTTTTTACTATGTGTACAGTGGTAGTAAAAATTGTTGATGAAGACATTTCAAGCAAGCATCTTTGAACAATGGTGCCTTTGAAGGTGTATGAGGTTAAAGCAGTCTGTATACAAAATATGAAAAGCATAACTTTGTTTCCATGTATTATTTTTTGCTTCATTGCTGTCATGGCAACAATTAATACAGTCAGAAATGCCATGCTCCTCAAGTCACCGGAAAAGAGAAATCTTTCATTTTTGAGTGTTTAACAAAATGATTTGTCAATCTGATTGGTTTTCCTAATAGCATCATTAATATTGTACAGGAGATACAATAAACTGACATTGAATTGATGGGTATAATTTCAGTGGCTGTGTAATATATCATCACTGTCAAGTGGAATTGTATGTCCAAAATTTTTAGTAAATTAAAGAAAATGGCAGACAGTTACAGGATCCAGCTGAGTTATGAGATTTAGTCACAAGCTCTTGTTAATACTTTTCATTGGTTAAATATTTGTAACCCCCACAGACAGATGTAAAGGGTGATCATAGCATTAATTTATGAAAAACAGACAAAATATTGAGATACTATGTTGCAACCCGATAGATACAACATGTAAATCTTTGCATGTATTGCATGTTGCAGTACTTTAGAGATTGCTTTTGACAGACCATTCATTTACATCTGTGATATTATCAACAGAAAATAAATGAAATTAGTGTAGGTATGTGTGTGTCTTAAGTAAAAAAAAGGAAGCTGTCTCTGGATCGTCTTGGGGGATTTTTAGGTTTTGCATATTTTGATTTCTTCTAGTGAATTTAGCTAGTAAATGATAAACCTTTACTAATACATTGACAACTGATCACCAAATGAAGAGGTGCCTATTATAATAAGGATATATTTAAAATATGAATAAATATTACAGCTATCTGTATGTCAGGTATAAAGATACAGTTTCTCTGTTGTTGCACGTAATGTCACTTTGGAAGTTATTAAAGGAATAATTCCTAATCAGTCGAAAGTCTATTCAAGTGCATATGGGAAATTCCAACCAGGTGTGTCTTAGCTGGGTTTAAGAGAATTCAAGTACAAAAGAGCTTTTAAATACAGGAATACAGGAAGGCTATGGGCCAGGTCCCTGATTAGAGAGAAAAGGCAGCCTGATTTCCACAGCAGGACTTCATATTGACTACAGTAAAATATAGAGGAATATAAACTAATCCGCTGGTAAAGGCAGAAGGCACTCCTGAAACTCACTGCAAATCCGTTGACCGTCTTCTATATAATCTTAGTATTAGCTCTAGGAGGGTAGTTTATTAGTGTGATTCCCTTGAGTGTGCAATAATACCAGCTCTAATATAACAAGGATTCTGTGCATTTTGAAGAGCTTGAGGAGAATCAAACCTCACCTCCAGCTGTGCATGTGCACTGAACTTCAACTTAAAGACAAATTATTAGACAAATAATATCTTACACCATTATGTATAAGGTTAAATAATGTTGCTTTTAAAGTGTTATTAAATTGTATGTAAAACTTTTACATTAATTGCACATTGTAACTGTTTCACGTATTTTGCATAATATAGGTCAGAGTTTTATACAAAATACAAAATGTATCTCTGTTTAGTGTGTGATATTGTATTCAGGAACAAGTAATGATGTCCCATTTAACTTTATGTCATTACTTTGCCATAAGCTACAATTACACACCAGAACGTAGTATATGACATTGAACCAATGACATTGGAGCAGGCTAATTATGATTAACCAACTAGATGCTTTGATTTATGACCATCACAATATTTTGTAAAACTGACCAAGCATACTGCAAATAATAATAAGTTTATAGACAGAATATCAGTAAGAGTAAACCTGGTGCTGTCAGTCTATTGCATTTATGAGTATTTTTCATGTATACTGTAATAAAACGTTTTTTTTTTCTAGACCATGCCCCTCGATTTTGGCACAGCATGTGTCCACGCCAGATGACTTAATTACATTCTATGCAGCGATGCTCTGCAAATGAGTACATGGGCACCACTGTGAGCTGCTAATAATAAACAGTGGGCAGCAGGATCAGCACAGCCAATGAAGGCTTGCAGATATGAACATCTTATTCTGGAGCACTCATGTTTTTCCACTGATTATATTTAGTAACAATTAGCAGAATGTAGGTGAGTTGAAGAAACCATGAGACCTTCCATGCAGATAACAATGTAATAATGTTATACTTGGTTGGCTTTCACTTAATTTTCACTAAGATTTTCCACTAAAGTTAATTTTTAATGATTCCTACCATTAAAAAAAAATCTTAATTAGAATTTTCATATTATTATAACAACAGTCACTCATTTATTGTGAGACAAGTTTCTAATTTCAGAAGTTAATTTAGAGTTAGATCTTCTTCTTTTCCACAGGTTTATTTGCAAAATAACATTGTACATCTAATTTGCTTTTAATGGTATCTGATATAAAAAAGTAAAAAATCTGATTGTAATTGTATACCCAGATCCTTTCTTTATATATTATGATGTAATGGCTGTGTAGAGTTTGTGGATGGGTTATATCATTTTTCCTGGTTTGTTTATTCATAAATAAATGATCAGAGTCACAAAGCGAAGCATAGTATGTAAGGAATAGGATAGAGAATGATGGATTCCATGTTAGTCTGGAGGTGAAAAATGAAAAGAGAGCATTAGCATTCAACTGTATGATCTTATAAGCACACCAGTAGATAGAAAACAGAGCAAAATGACACAAATAACACAAAGGTCTAATTATATTCCTGATATAGATAACAGGAATATAGATATAAAATATGAACAATATGCATTTAAATAATGAACATTTAAAATGTATTAACACTTAAAATCATTTAAAATCTTCATACAGATTTGTCATTAATGTTATGGCAATGATGTGTATATTACATCATTCTAATATAAAATGCTAGAAAAACAACAATGCTGCTGTGTGGATAATACATAATGTATAATATAATATAATATAAAATAGATACAATAGAT
>JAOVVG010000047.1:20146130-20163551 GCA_028566375.1 Leptodoras nelsoni | reverse complement strand
TATTTCACCTTTTTTTTGTTAAGTACATAACTCCACGTGTTCATTCATAGTTTTGATGCCTTCAGTGAGAATCTACAGTAAATCTAAAGAGAATCTAAAGTAAATAGTCATGAAAATAAAGAAATCACATTGAATGAGAAGGTGTGTCCAAACTTTTGGCCTGTACTGTATGTATACCAACAAATCACAAACTACAAACCTCCTTTGGGGGTTGCAACACTACTGCCCAAGCCCAGGATTGACAAGGTGTGATTTCGTGGAAGAACCATCAGAGCACTCTCCTGTCCCCTGACCCAGTGAGGGATCTTCACAGGCTCTAAGTGTACATTCTCCAGTCCATCCAGATTCAAAGCATTGTACATGTACTTGATAGCTAAGTCCAGATTCTTGGACCCGCTCACTCTGTTTCCCACTGTATCCGTGAAGGCTGCAAGTCGTTCATATGAGCGGTTCTCGGCTTTCCCATACACTGCCAGGTCTATAATTTTCTGGGCAATGTCAGAATAACCTGATAATTCTTTGCGTACTTCTTCCAGTGATTTACTCCTGTAGCCATGCGGCTTACAGTGGGACTGGGACAAGATACCAGTTAGAATAAGAAGCATCAACAGGCCACCGGTGGCGCCCCTTTCTGTCATCTGAAGGCAGGAAAGCAAACACAATGTTACTTAGCAACCACAAATGATATTGTAAATGAAGAAATGAACGACTAAATAAAATTAACATCGATGAATTTTTGTACATACGATGATGCTCTAGGAAATGGTCATATAAAAATATGCCGATACTTTTCTGCGTCCCTAAAAACAACGAAGCTTTCCAACAAACAGTATTTCATTCGCGTGTCGTATAGTGTCTTATATGCTGCTTCACTTCCGCCCTATATAGCCGCGCTGAGCACGTGCACAGCTACGGCAAGCCGTTGGGGCATGTGTTTTTCTCACTCGCTCATTTCCAGTAAGCAGTAACAAGCAAATATTTCCACTTGGGTGTTTATTACAGCAGTCACTGTTCATTAGACTTTTAAATGTCTAAATGTTTAAAGATGCAGGTAGGTGAATTGACAATGCTATATTGCTCATAGGAGTGTGTGTGTGTGTGTGTGTGGTTCAGTGTTCCCAGAGTCAATGAATGTGACCCTGACCAGAATAAAGTGGTTACTAAAGACCAGTGACTGAATGAACTGATCAAGAAACAAATGTGTGTAAAAATCTCTGTAAAAATGATAGCACTTACTGTCCCTTTTATCTAACCCAAGTTAACTCAACCCATCTCCTCTGCTTCACTGCCTTGTTTTATGTTCGCAAAGCCATGCACATCCAAGAGCATTATCTGAGTAAATTTGGGTAAATACCTTGGAGGGACACTTTGTGATTAACAGATTTTTGACAGATCATTTGACAGATTGTGAGCTTGTATGCTGTGATTAAACCCAGGTCTAATCACATTCTAATATATTTTCCCCCAAGGCCAAAACACACGATGATTGTTTTATACCAGAAAGTCAAAATTCACTAAGAAGCAAGCAGACGTTTTAAAATCAGAAACTAATAAACACAGCCTGAGAAAATGTTTATTCATTCGTGTTTATTACAACACTGTTTCTTGTAACTCCATAACCATTCCATTGTCAGCCATTCTTATGAAACTCCATCCTTCCTTCTGTTGTACAAATGTCTTCAAATGCCCCCAAAGGGCAATCTATCAAAGCAGTAGGCACTTCAAAGGCATTTATACATGAATATACATTTTGCTAGATTGTTTTGTATTTAACATATATTTATATATGTTGTATATAAATAGTTATATTCTATAAATTATTGTATATTAACATATACAGATAAATCATTGACTCAAAAGGCCATATCCCTAAAGGCAATTAAGCAAAGAGGAAATAGGAAAAGGAAAAAGGAATGTAAATACGTAATCAGAATTGTCATGACAGTAATCAGGACAGGCTTTGGAAAATGACGACGGTTCGTTATTAATACTTAACAGGAATCAAAAAGTCAACATTTAAAGTGTGTAAAATATCATAAGTAAACACTATATGTGTAAAAGAAAATGTGTAAATGAAGTGCACTTGTGCTTGGGATCATGAAGCTCTCAGCATCTTTTTTGGTCATCACATCATTTTGGATAACACATGGATGCTATCTGTTTAATCATTCTAACATAATGGAATTTTTATCATTAAACAATCTGAGTCCCCACAGCTATCTGCATTAAGATTTCATGGTTTTAGGAAGCGGCAATTTAGACATTAGCATTCATTACTAAATCTTACTGACTAAAGCATGTAAACAACCTATTCTTACACAAATCCAGACTTCAGACTGGAGAATAATGTGTGTGGTTAGCTCTACAGACTGAGTCTGAGAAGCAAAATGCTTCCAGGCTTACAAGCGTACAGCATTGATGACTATGGAAAAGGAAGGATTATTGCTGAACATTTATGTATTCGTGTGCTGCTGGTTTTGGCTCGGTTTATTGGCCAAAACCAGTGTTTCATGACTATGTAGACAGAATCAAATGTCCCTGGTGCAATTATTTTAATACCGGAAATTGTTTGGTGCAAATAACTCCCGTTATTTGAGTTAAGGTACTCAATGCCATTATATTCACTTTCACTTCAAAAATTGAAGACTCAGACTGTATAAAGAGGAAAACTAAATTGTTCTTTAACGGTCAAAAAAAACAAACATTTTAAATTGGGCTTGAGAACTAGAGGGAGTCAATGACAAGCAATAATGACACAGTGATTTACAGTGAGTTTACTTTACCTGGCAGGGCAAGAGAGAGAGAGAGGGAGAGAGAGAAAATCAGGATTTGTTCTTGGCTTGATATTAAAAAAAAATTCAGAACAAATAAGACATTTGTAAATTGTTTCCCCAATTTTGATACTGAACTGACAAAATATACAAATTTCTGTTGACAGCACCAAAAATGTACAAGCCCAAACAGACAGAACTGTTTAAAAGAAAGAATGATTTATAAAAAAAATCAACATTTTTTATCGTACCTTGATTAAGAATGAGACCATTATTGACATCAATATGGAGATGCTGAAATGTGATCAGGGTAATTATTATAGCATGAACGATAAAGTACATTTACAATCCAGATGTCAGACCTTTTGTATATTTAAAAAATACAAATATGTACCTCTATAGTCACAAAGTAGTCTATGGATGAAACAAATCATGACATTTATTGTTTTATATTACATTATTTTCTCCAACAATTTTTAAAAACCACATGAGGAATAAGTCATGATCTATAATAAAAACATAATATCTGATTGGCTTTATGAAGCAAAAATACTGTAGCTTTGTTATTAAATAAGTTCCCAATAAAAACCTCCTCAGCTTTGTTTATAATTCCAGCTTTTGTTTTTGATGACTGAGGAAATGTTTGTCGTATGTCATATGGGAGGTAAAGTTGAGTGTAATTGCTCATTTAGGCATAGAACTCCTTGTTTGGGGCTTTCTGATAAGCTGTGCTCGGTAGTTTGCGCTCTCCCAGATCATAGCTGCCTTCATCCTTCTTTCTCATGCGGTACACCAATAGGAGAATGAGGAAGATCGCAAACAGGAAGCCAATCACGCCACCAGCTATAACAGCTACAGAGAAAAGGATACATTCGGTCAGGTGAGCTTTATAAAAAATATGTTAAGGTGTTAGATGACTAGAATAAATTGTCACTTAGGACAAAACCATTGACAGTTTATGCAAATTCTGTATGGATACAGTCTCAAGTCAAACACTGCTTATGATAAATTATAATAAGGCAGGATATCTAGCTTTAAACTCTTTTTCTCTACTGGCAGATAATTTTGTATTGTATTTGGATCAGGTGAGCATGGTTAGTACTTAGGTGAAGGGAATATGCTGGGGCTTGGCTGTGATATTCTCTGGGAAGTGGCATTTTGTGTTAAAAATGTTTAAAAGTTAGAAATAGGCTTTCTACTGTCTAGAAATAGGCTTGGCAGACATGTACAGAGCCAATGTTTTCTCTCAAACATGTATTAATGAACTTAATCAAGTAAGAAGGATGCTGGAAAATAGCAGCTTGCTTCAGTCACAGAAAAAGCATGAATCATAGTTTTATATATTTTAATGTCATCTGACTGTCAGCTGTAAGATTATTTTCTAACAGTTAGTCTAATAAAGGTTTTCCAATTAATGTGTGATAACACCAACAAATACATTTTTATATAATATATATTATATTTATACTAGTGCATCTAAAAAAATGAATGTAGTGGAATCTGTCTAATCTTTTTCATAATTTAATGTGAAAAAGGTAAACTGTCATATTTTATATTCATTACATATGAACACATCACATATTTCTAGCCTTTTGTGTAAATTTTTCATTATGTCTTACAGTTCATAAAAATCAGAAATCCAGTATCTCAAACAGTATATATACGCAGTGTATCTATCTGTCTAGTTCAGCACACGCAACCACAATCATGTGGTCATATGACAGTTTATACTTTAGTTTATTATTTTATTGTTTATTACTGCTATAGCCTGGAATACCATCCGTGGACTAGTCCAGCCTCATGCCCAGAATTCCTAGGACAGAACCACCACCACGTCCCTGACTGAGATAAAGCACTTATTAAATTTGAGTGAGAGTAATTCAGCTAACAGTCGAAGCAATAATCTTATGTGTGTTACAAAAAATATCATGAGAATTATGAGAGAAATTTGTCTATTCAAAATTTCATCACAAGATACCGTTTTTGCAGTTTATATTTGAGGCTTTTAGGATTAAATCATGCTTAAACTTGTAACATGTCATGTTTGTAATTTGTAAGGATGTACGGAGAGAAAATGTGTAGCCTAAGTGAAGTAATTGATCATTGCAGAAAAATCTGAAAAGCAATTTGATTCAAATGTGAATGTACCTGCCAGCACTTCAGTCCTCTCGAAGGGGGTTTCAGGTTTCACTCTAGGCTTCCCGCCAAATTCCAATCCCGGGTAAGGAGAAGTGCTGCTGGTGCTGCTGCTGGTGCTGCTGGTGGCTACGTCATTGGTCTTGGCCTTCTCCGACTGACAAGAAAATATGTGTGGAGGACCCAGGAATTGAAGGAGAAATAGAAAAGGAAAAATGAAACCAGACAAACAGCATAAATAACGGGTATGAAAAATGTTTTTAGTTTGATATTTACTCCAGTAACTGTGTTGCTGCACACTGAATGTGAATTGAAACAATGATTATGTAGATCTGATTTGTTTTACATCTGCTTGGTGTTCAATAAAACTGTATAACCCTATAGGCCTATAAACAATGTGTCAATACATTTGAATTAAAACTGTTGTGTTGCATTTCAGCTTTGCTTCAAAACCAATATAGTAGAAGTGTACAGCCTAAATGAAACTAAATTTGAATAAACTGCTTATTTAATACCATATGCTCAAGCAGACGGATTGCAAACAGGTGCAATACAAATGGAGACACGTCACCTTTGTGTGGCTTGATATGTTTTCTTACTTTGACATGCAGTTTCTGACTAAATTAAGTAAATAAATTTACATTTACATTTATGGCATTTAGCAGACGCTCTTATCCAAAGAGACTTACAAGAGTTCTTAGACATTAACTTAGCACAAATAAATAAAAATGTCTTCAGAAATGGAAAAGCATTTTACCACTTCCGTGGAGACTGAGGTGATCTCTAGGTCTGGGCTGATTGTCTGCGTGGAATGCTGTGTAGGCTTTATGTTTTCTGTTTTCACAGTAGTCCACACATCCTCATCATCACCTGATGGTAATAAACAGGCCATATGTAGTGTATCAAACGACATCATTGCATTGGTATAATTTGAAGCAGAAAGAATAAGATAGCCTTTCTTGTTGAGTACAGAACAGCGAAATACATTTGCTTGGGTCAGTCATGACAGGTGCCCCTTGGAGCAGTTGAGGAATAAGGACTTAAGAACAGGGGCAGCTTGTTGGTGCTAGGATTCAAACACATTGTCTTCTGAGAGATAACCCAGACCTTTAATCACTGAGACACCACTGGCCTAAATACCTTTCTCAGCTTGCATTTGCTTTGTATTAACTGCACATCCAACGTTTTTAACAGATATTCTAATACACTTTTGTTACATATTTTCTAGTAATCTGTGAACAGAAATTTAGTTATCAGTATTTCGCACAGTCAAGGTGTCTTTATGTACAATTCAGAAACTTCATGTGGGTTAGTGTAAGGTGTAGACTGACTATGGTGAGAGGTGGGAGAGCTGATATTAATAATGCAGGGATCATGTTTGGAGCAGATGTCTTCTGAAAGAGCGCGGTGGTCTTGGCTGACCGTGTTTGACCGCAGGTGAAACATCTGTGCTCTCGTCAAACTGCTGCCATGGTTTAGGAGCCAACAGGCTTCCCTTCTGTTTACAGCAGCCTTGCAAAGCCACACCAGTACCTTCAGACTCACAGTTACAGACTTAATGAGCTGCGTCAAAGTAACCACACTCTGAAGCTTCTCTTGGCTATTACACCCAAGTCTGAAACAAATGAACCCTTTGTGTACAATACATGGCACGGAGCAGAAAGCATCCGTATGTATGATCAAATATGTTTATTTATAAGTTTACGCATATATAACATGAATGGGCTTTTCAAATATTCAAGGAATTATTTGAATAATATTTATATACTCCTCCTGCACACACAGAAAATACATGTATAGCACAAAAGGTAACGTTTTATGATGAAACATGACCTCAGTTCACAATGCTTTATATGGTATATGGCACACAAAAATTCAGAAAATACTTCTATAGACTAGTATAACTGCAAAGGCTGAAGGTACAGAATGAAGAGAAATCCCTTCTCGTCCCTTCCCTTCCTTTCCCTGGGAGGTTATGTGACTCTGACAGTTGATTCTTATATTAACAGATACTTACGGTGCATGTAATCTGATTACTACTAAAGAACATGTAAATTTAACCTTCCAATCTTTTCGTCTTTCAAATTCTAAAAACATTGACTCATCCCCAGTTATATAACAGAAAATACATACACCTACTAGGTAACTAAGAGGTAATTGCTATTATTTATGTAATATTCACAAGCTTTCAGGCAGTGGCTGACTGGTTTTAGACCTGAAGCTCTAATAAAAAGGATAAAGACAATGTTTACCTATTTAATTTAACATGCTCTGACATACCTATTCATACATAATTCTCATTTTATACATTTATGAATTTATACTAGACATTACTCGACAGACTGAAAAGAAAATCTAACCTAATTATGAACAATTATACACATTTAGGGTAACCTGAGCTTGGCCTACCTGATCCTGAGCCAGAGTTGTATTCATCATCATCGATAGAGGAATCACCTGACTGCTGGTCATCCAGGTAGAGGTCATCGGTATAGGTGAGCTGACCCGTCACCAGGACCTGCACAGGTACATGCACACAAAATGTTCAATGAAAATGAAGAGCTGTAAAAAAAAAAAGAACTGCTGTTAAATTCTGATGCAAATGTGTTGAAACAGCATCATGTCTCCAATTTTTTGAAACCATCCAGCTGTCCTGTCTCATCTTATACTGTAGAGCAAAGCAAAGCCCAGTATCGTGTGTACTAGAGTCATGCTTGAAATTGCAGATGAAATAAACCAGTGAAACTTCACCAAGCTGATTTTTGAAAAAAAAAAATCTGGGAGTAGTGGAGGAGGACAAAAACCACATTACAATAAAACTGACCTGCTTTGCAGTGTATTAGAGACATAGACAATAATGAAAAAAGTGTGAGCTAGTTCTATATTCTCTGTAGGCTCCATAACCTACATTTTTTTTTCTTTTGCTTTCTTTTTATCCATATGACACCCTTGTGCTACAGAATCTAATCTTTTACAGCCATTCACACTCATCCAGTATGCTTTTTAACAATATAACACCTCAGGAAATCTGAAAGAACAGGCGTTCAAACCCTACTGACAGCAGTGACAAAAGGGTGAATGTGTGAGTGACAAAACTGACCCTGTGGTCAATAAAACAAGTTCAACACAATTTCAGTTCCAAAGAGAAAAATAAAAGCAACAAATGATTACCTGCTGCTGTTCACACCATTTGAATGGGTTAGTTATTAGGTTTAAAGTTTAGTTTTTAGAAGGTGTGGAGGAGGATCAGTCCTATTTGCAGAGAGTGAGTTGGATAGCAGGAGGGTAGGAATGTGCTGCTTGGAGTGTGTTGAATAATATGCCTGATTCCAAAACAAACTGCTGTCAGCCATATGAAAGTGAGAGTGGCATTCCTGAGTTCCTGGCTGCAGCACAAGTAAGGTATTGTGTGATGGTCTGAGTCACTTTCTTTCAGCATGTGCCAGCGCTACAGCTGGACAGGAAACTCTAAATCTCACAAGCCACTCACTCTCTTCTCTGCTCCAAACAGCCTGGCTAAACAGAATCAAACACCTCCCCCTTCTCTCCCTTTTTCTCTCTCTTCACTTCTCTCTCTCTAATTCTTTAGCACATGGATTCAGTACTTCACCCCTGGCACAGTATGCACACATACAACCATAGGCCGAAAGGATCAAGTCTGCTGCATGTCCCACAGCAGCCAAATACAGAATATCCTAGCAGATGCACAGGATGGATTCATCCAGCCACACACAAACACCTAAAAAAAGGAAAAGTGGTGCAAAATATGGGTGACAACCACAAGCTAAATAAATCAACTTTGAAGCCCATTATGTAAGATTTAGAAGTTCTATTCCAGCCCTGCCAAAGCTAGGCCTGCTAAAGTACTTTTAAATGTATGTGCAGAGAGTAAGCTAGACATCAAGTTAAATGGCAGCACTAGTGCGGCTAATAAACCAGTGGGCCAAAAAAAAAAAAAACAATTACTTCACCAGCACATTCAAGTAACAGAGAGAAGGTGCTCCATGTTTGCTCATAATACTCCAACAGATCATTGGAGAATATACAGGACATAATGGCACAAGTAACAAGACTTGGAGTACGTATATGCATTTGGTGTCTTTTTTCCACAAAGTTCATAAGTTGTTGCTGTAAGGACACATTAACTAAAACCACATAAAAATACTATTCGTCCTTATACTGGTTCTGACTCTGAGATATGATCACAGCTTTCACTGTCAGATATCATATCTAAGCCAGCGTTGGGGCAGATCTGTTCTAATTACTCCTCCAGATGTGGCACAACACACCGAGTCTGACAGGAATAAGCCAAAAACTCAAAACCATACGGGTGCCTAAAAAACCGAGCTGTAGAAACAATGCAGTGTTTTTAGGCTGCAGGCCGCCACACAGGCTCCTGTAATATGATTATTGCAAACATTCCAAGCTGCTTTCGCCACTTTTAATATATGCACAAAGTGAACTGGACTGCTATGCTTCTTCTCAAAAACCCAAAAGCACTATTGTTTCACTAATAGTTTCACCCTGGCCTAATGCTGTGGTTCTTTCCGCACATTCATACGCATATTATACAATGATGTGTTAAAGCTACCAACTGTTTCCAAACCCGAGCCAAAGTCCATAAAGCTGCTGGGAAAACGGTACCAAGCTTGGAAAGAAACACAATACCAGGATTCATGGAAAAACCCACTACAAAATCAATTCATACTTCACCATTATGAAATCCATTTTGGCCCTTTCTCAAAGAGTAGGCTGATGTATTCAGAATTAAAAAGACGTCCGTAAATTCAATATCAAAGTATGATCAAGAAAAGGAAGGACACATAAGCAAAGGCTGAACTTGTCTGTTTGGCTTTTTAAATCAGTTTCTTGTAAGCATTTTATTATTCAGAGAAGTTCTACGATACACTAACTTTAAATACAAAGAAATCAAGTCTGAGTGCAGTATCTGAGCAACAACATTTCCTACTTAGGTTGTGTACTGCTAGATATGCTGTATCTAGGAGATGTGTGGTTGCTATTTTCACGGATTTACCTGCCCTGTAATGCTGAGCAAATAAGGCACTTTAGGGTCTGATTTCTGTAAGCAAGTTATGACTAGGTACCAAATTTGATGCCTGGTGCTTTTTTTTACACTTTACTTGTGAAAAATAACAGCAGGAAATTCAATTGTGATGCCAAAGTGTTCTGCTGATATATAAAAGTAACTTCAGATCTTTACCAAATGATCAGCCATTATTAAAACACACAACACACACACACAAATCATGCCAATTAAACATGCAATAATTGACTTAAAATGCCATCTGCACTACAGCAGAGCCAAGTGTCTCTTTCCTGTGCATGCAGTGGTTATAATGTGTGAAGAACAGACAGAGTGTGAGAACACAGATGTGCCTGTGATATGAAACTGGCTGAGCTTATAATACGGTAGATATAAAGAGCGAGACCAGTCACTGACGCTCATCCACACACACAAACATGCAGCCGTGTGTTTTAGCACAGAACAGTATACACACACAGACACACAGACACACACACACCCACACAGCCGGAGTGATCTCCTGAGAACGACAACAGTGATGAATACAGCCCATTCAAACCTCAGGCATGCAAGGTATTCTTAATATGTCTGCTTACACACAGGTGCTGCGCTGTGTAGAGAGGTGGGGAGAGGAAAAGAAAAGAGACAGACGAGGCACTAAGAGAAAGGATGGGATAGGACTAGAGGTGCAGGCAGCAAAAATAATACTTTATATGGTCATGAGCCATGGTTTAAATCACTGCTAAATGGAAGACTGAGTTTTTCTTAAACGGAAAGGTGAGGTATTAGAGTTGTGGAGCAGGTGAATACACATACACATGCACCTTGAAAGAAATAGCAGGACAAATTTATTCCAGATTTATGTCCCTGATGGACGGTGTTCCTGGACTAGCCCTGATGGTTTGTAACCCAACATTTACAGAGACATGCCCAAACTCTTTCATATGTTAAAAAAAACACATTTCCCCCACAGTCATTGAGTCATTTAAGTAAAAAAAATAAATATAAAATAATCAATAAGGCTCATTGCATGGATACACACAGTATATCACATATTAAACATGGTATGCGTGCTCATTTTTCTTCATGTTAGTACCTGAGGCATGTTTAGGGATTCTGAGAGCCACAATGGCTCATACAGAGCACACCTGGCTATGGCAAAACACTGAGCCCACTTGTGGTCATTACACACTTGTGCACAAACATTAATCAAAGATCTGAAAAGAAGAACTGCTGAAACACAAACGCAGACATTTCCACTGAGGAAGCATGACGCAACGTCTCAACCTCGGGAAGGAGTCATCGTGTCATTGATAATTATAAAACAAATAATACACAAAAGTAAAATCTGTGGCTTGGATTGAGGCAATGAAGAGATTATGTAGTCACCAAATCATCATAAATCAATTTCATGCCTCTCTTAAGAGGTTCAAGATTGCTCCTGTTCATCTCTAGTCAAGGCTGGAATGGTGTAAATCTGTTTTCAGGAACATCAAGGAACATGCAGTACTCCATGTTAACATACTGGAATGTTTAAAAGGTCTGTTGATAAAATAATAATAATATCAGGATTTGCAGCATTATTCTGAACAGTGATAATACACATAGACCAAATAAGAGCATTTGTTATCTTAGGGTAGTATGCCCTGTACTTAAAGAGCATTGTTATCATTGAGCTGAATACTTTTTTACTTGAAAGTTTCTACAGAGGAATAATAAAAAATAATGAAGCAGCTTTTCAGAATCATGGTGCTCACATTTTACTGTGGACCAGTTTAGTGTCATGTCACCAGATTCTTTTTTCAGATGGCAAAATATATTCTAAAAATTTCTAGAGGAACAACTAACAAACATCTTCCCCCAGTTTTCTCATGTTCTTATTAAACACACTCTCCAGCACTGACACATTTTACTCAAACCACATATGATGTGACATTAAAAAAGTTTTATTTATCAGTGCCACTCTTTAATGTTGTGTGCCAGAGCATAATTGATGGAGCAAATGAACTCATCTACAGGTTTGTACATGTTCTTAGCTTGCTGTCAAGCTGGGTATCTGGTAAGATGTGCTACTGTGATAGAGAAATGATGAACATCTGCACCGTACAAAAACCTCTACTCTGGAGGTGTCTGTTGTCTGGAGGAAACACAGTGCGTCCATATAAGGGCTTAGAGGAAGCCTGGGGAGTGGCATGTCAGCATTCCCCAAACCACATCCACAGCAGCTCCACTACGTCACCAAGCTTGCATAATGCTTCCCGGTACTTATGGAACTATACATTTATGGAACTATAAATAATTTCCTGGAACAAAAACAGCAAATGTATCCAAACAAACTAGGGAAGCTTAATAACAGTGTCCACATATTTTAGGTGTCAAACACCACACATATATATTTACAAATTAAGGTTACATTTAGGAGAAATTACCTATGTGAATACACTCTTGTTTTACATTCCAGATATTGGAATATAAACAAGGTCTTCTTGGTTTCTTTTCTACAATGATGGAGCTCCTGCTGAAATTTACTAAGTGCTCAATGCAGGCTCACACATGCTGCTCAAAACTGCACACACCTCACTAGGAAACTGCCTCACTCTCTTTCTTGTTCCCTTCATCAAATACCGCTCTAATAAAAATCCTTATAAAACGAACCCAGAGCTGGACTGAGTGAAAGTGCAGAGCAGACAGCACATTTATTAGAGAGCATTTTTGCTTGTAGTCCTGCTCACCACCGCACTCACAGACGTCCAGACCCCAAAAACATCCCTAAAGAACTTTCCATTTGCTCATCTAACCAAGTGGCTAGAGGATCACAAGCCTGGGAGCATAGGAATCTGCACCGTACCACTGTTTTCACCATAAAAAAAATCCCTCCATTTCCCAACATCTCCATTTCACAGCACAGTCCATCATGCTTTGTATATGTTGTCACCCTTTTCCAGATGTTGCTTTAGTGGAATGTGTTTAGGGAAAAGCTCATTTCTGTTCATGAAAGATGTCCCATAAAAGAGGATGGGTGTCTCTTACATTCCTCTCAGAAAGACGTGTAAACTGAATGCCACTGATGGCACATTCCTTTAACAAAAATCACTTGATTCCTTACTGTGATGTCAGTTTGGAAGAATTTCCCAATGTTTCCCAGAACTCCCTGAGACAGCAGATAACAGGATGTAGCAGTGTGGTAAGACTGCGGCACATAAACAAGCCCATTTGTCATAAACTCCTCGGGTCATAAAACTCCTGTGATTTGTCTGTGCTGCTTAAACAATCACTTATATAAATAAAACAGCAAGGAGCATCTCATCTTTATAAAATTTAAACTCCCTCTGTTTCGTATTGTTGAATGTAAAAGGACATGAGTGTGCTGTGTCTTCAAATATATTGATAAATGTTATATTATGTTTTTTTTTTCAATCTAATAACAGATCTATAGCAGCACGGTTCGCAGAATAGTTCCAGTGGCACCTTAAATCACAGGTTAATATTAATGCTTAATTAATAATGTTTAATTAATACTCTTTTAATATATCAGCCATTCTATAGTAATAATCTACACGTGTATGGGACATGTATGGCTGAGGCTCCAGGAGACTTTGTGTAGCATTTTGGAAGGAGTCTCCAATCTCAGTGCTTTGTAACCATCAGAGGTATACTGCACAGTTTTCTGACACAGGAAACCTCTACGACAGAGGGCTTTATGATTTCTTGGTAATATATGAAGCTATTTTTTGAAGAAAAGAGAAGCTGTTGAGGGAACTACTGTTTAAATCTGTTATAAGTGATAACAGGAACTAATTTGTCTCATGGATGTTCCGCAATGTAAGCGTAACTGAATAATATGCATGAAGTGCTATTCTTTAAAAAAAAAAAACACTGGCCAATGACCGTGGACATGTCAGGGTATGAAATGGTGAAAATGCCATCCCATCAGCCCAATGTGTTATTCCTTACTTGATACGCAGTTGCAGCAAAACTCAAAACGAGTTCAATCATAATTTTTGGTACAAAGCTTCTAAGTAAATATGCAGAAGACCTACAGAGGTTAAAGTGCCAGGGCTAAAGAGTGACACATATCCAAACAAGTCAATAAGGTTCAAATTCCACATCAACCAAACATTCTACTAATATTTGCGAATAAGAGCAAATTCAGACTTTCCCGCTTATTGATTGCGCAATATCCTTCTGCGCGGCTGAATGATTAACTTGTGTGATGCTCCTGTCCTCAGATGCCCCTCAAAGTTTTGATTTATCAGGTCTATTGGTTTTAGTTTTCCCCAAAGCTGAAGAGCAGTTACAGTGTTACATGAGTGGCCTGTGTGTTTACCACAGGGGTGATGGAGGGAGTCCATATACTTGGACTTCTGAACATTCAACTAGTGACTATTTATTCAACATGAATGATTAGCGAGCTGATAATGTCCCAGACGTGCAGTTACTTGCTTAGGGTCACTTGCCCAACTTGCTTAGGGTCAGGGACAAACCGTGACACCAACCTGCTGCTGAGGCCAGACATCTAAATGCATACTAATTATCTGACCACTAGAGAAGATTCTTTATTTCTGTCTTTATTCAAGTTCTGTCTCTTTATACAAAACTATTTTAGTGTCTTTGATGATATTCGCCTTTACGTGTTGTTTCCTAAAGATACCCTATAACACAAAGAGTCTTTCCTTTGGCTTTATATAGTGTTAAAAAGAGGAGAAACTACTGTTAAGAGAAAGATTGAGTTCTGTTATCATCTGTTCTACATACTTCTGGATGACATTTAAGTTCATTTTCCAGATAAGAGACGTCATGGTGCTTACACTCAGGGAGATGGGGTTGTTTTTGTTTTCCAGGACTGTTTCTGGTACTAAATGACTAAAGTGCGTTGGACTGCGCTGAGCTAGGTAACCGCAAAAGGAAAAAAAACTCGTCTCCATACCCGGGACTGAGGAAGTTTCAGCAGCACACACAGTGCACACAGACTACACTTGAAACATTTTAGAGAAATGAGAAAGCAGGAGTTCAAAACTTCACACTTCTAAAGCGGACAGGACAGAAGTCTGGACGTGGTGTTGTTGTGCGAGAGCAGCGTGTTTGTGAGAGATGTGATCAAACTCACCTCTTCTCCCAGGAGGCAAAGCGCCGACAGCGCGAGCAACATCCAGCCGCTCCTCATTATTCCTCTTCACAAGTCCGCGGTGCTTCTTGTAAAGTAATCTCAGATCGCACTCGGTTTCTTTTCTTCTTTCTTTTCTTTTCTTTTTGCCGGATCTCTCCCTTTTCAGATTTCTATCTCAGCGATGTTAGGAATGTTGAGCGCTCATGAACGTCTTCGACAATCTCTCCGGTTTCGCTACTTTCCTTTGATGATTAGTGAGATGCTAGAAGGAGGCCAGGGCAGAGGAGCTGTAGTGTGTGTGAGTGAGTGTGTGTGAGAGAGAGAGTGTGTGTGTCGGCTCGGTCTCAGCAGTAGATGTGGCTCAGCGCGATGAGGCTGAAGTGAGCCGGGGGCGGCGTGTGCGCCTGCTAATGGGTGACGTCAATGGGCTACAGAGCGGCTGAGCGCGTGCGGAGGATGAGGCGCACGTTTTATTTATTTATTTGTTTGTTTATAAGTGAGACACAGAGCAAGACTTCCACTAGACTGTACAATGTGGAAAACTGGGAGGAAAATATCTCCCGCAGAGGTTCAGTCAGGATCGGGGGGTTCGAAACAGATACGCTTGTGTGGAAGTCTGTATTAAACAGAAATGTTTTCTGTAAGTATTCCTGGTATAACAGTTCTTAAACAGTTCATAAATGTAACCCTTCTGAAAGAGTGCCTGTGCTGAGTAAAATGTGGTCTTGTTCAACACAACACTTTTAAGAGAGAGAGAGAGAGAGAGAGAGAGAGAGAGATTTGTGATGTAGAGTTCATCATGACCACTGAGACTCCACAGTCAGTAGTTTCTCTTCAGATTACCGTAAAAAAAGCATAACCTGCCCTTCAAATGCACCAGCTGAACTAATAAGTGGTGATCCACCAAATAAATCAATATCAATGTTATAACATAGGTGAAGTTATAACAGTTAAACCTCAGTGTAAATGCAATCCAACACTGATACTGTTTAACGTTTTATTGCACGGAAACGGAAATGAAACTCGAGGTATGGGGTGTGTCTCCCTCTGCTGGACTAACTGTGCATTACAATCGATTATAATATACTCACAGAGATGCGCGCGCAACCCGGGGGCAGGAAGCGGCTCTTTTTTCTTGTCAGAAAAGCTGGTTGGAAAATGTTTAGTATTTCAAGGAAATCACATGCTTTTGCTAAGACCTGCAGAATTTTATGTATCCAGGCAATTTTGAATTTTCGATGGCCCTGAAGGCAGAATGTCTGTGCAGCGCTCACTTCTTGTGTTAATGAGTAAATTAACACTGTGTGGGATTCATATCAGTGATATAAACCCTACTTTAAATGCGTTTACTACTAATTAATGATAATTATGCATAACAAATTTCAGTATTGTGTAAAACAGCTCGCATTGCTTCAGGTTCTGGTCCTCTTTAGCCAGAAGCTAACTTTGCACAAAGTACTTTACTTACTTTCTTGATTTATACTTTCATGTCTTATGTCTTTATGTCTTTTGGTCATGGTTGCTCTGCGTGCTCTCAATTGCCCCTCGGGGATAAATAAAGCAATCTGAATCTGAATAAGCTATAATTGTGTCATTTTGAGGCATTTTACCTCAACAGGAAAGGAAATAAGATTTTCAGTGCTCAATGACTGGAAGTCATGAGCTGTACTTGGGCCAGGCTCTTGTCCACCCCATCCTCGATTTCAGAGGCTTTAAACACAACCTATTGCTCAGATCCATAATTATGTAGGCTAGATATATTCAGGAATCTGACATTGCCATTCATCAACTAATTATCCAATCACATAGTGAAGCTAGTTAAATAAGAGTTTGTTTATTATGAGTTTAACGTCATGTTTGATTGTATGTTGCGTTCGTGTCAGGACAGGTTAGTAGATTTCACTCTAGGTTTTTTTCCACACTAGATTAAGTTTCACATTTGTTAATGGGGGAACACAGACACAGGGAGGGTAGGCAGAGAACAGAACTGGACCCAGGTTCTTTTTGCTGGGAGGTGGCAGCACTGCACACTCTGCCTCTGCACCACCCAGTTAAAATAAGGTATTATACTAAGCATCCACATGACTTGTGAACTACAGAAGCTAATTTAAATTGATTAGCATTTGCTTTATTAAATTCTATTACTAATGGACATTTACTAATGTGCTAGATTGGTTAAAGTGAATGATAACTCAGCTGGCCAGTACATTCTGCTAGTATATCAATCATTTTAATATTGCGATTAATTATAAAAAATAAACCCATCCTTCATTTGCAAACAATGCGACATCTACAGGGGTTAGACAATGAAACTGAAACACCTGTCATTTTAGTGTGGGAGGTTTCATGGCTAAATTGGACCA
>JAOVVG010000047.1:20084073-20106209 GCA_028566375.1 Leptodoras nelsoni | reverse complement strand
ATACACACACACACACACACACACACACACACACACACAAGGACAGCAAACAGTTTTAGGCACTAAAACAAAAGTCACTTGGG
The DNA here is from genome assembly GCA_028566375.1 of Leptodoras nelsoni. Classification (NCBI taxonomy): domain Eukaryota; kingdom Metazoa; phylum Chordata; class Actinopteri; order Siluriformes; family Doradidae; genus Leptodoras; species Leptodoras nelsoni. The sequence goes on along the minus strand of JAOVVG010000047.1, from coordinate 20,106,126 downwards.
CTACAAATTACTATTAACTCAGGCCAGCATGTCACTGATGGAATAAGTAAACAGAGTCCTCACCTTCTCTCCATCAATGGACAGATTTACTATAGATATGGCCACCTGTTGCCATCGTTCTGAGGGGTTAAAGATGCTGAGTGATGTCTGGCAGGCAATGCCCACACAACATGCACCAGGAAACTTCAGCTCATCTGGGACTACCACTTGGCCTAAATAACAGGCAAATTAGAAGTATAATAGGATAAGAGCGTCTGCTAAATGCCATAAATGTAAATGTAATAGGTTATTGTTGCTTAAAACAAGAGAAAGACAGTGAGACAGAAATTTTCTTTATTCTTATTTAACATCTATTCTTATTTATCATCTCCTACAGTGGTTGCTGACATGGCTACCAGATGTGCAAGCTGAAACTATTACCAGTAAACCAATGACTGCTACAAACAAAACAAAATGGACAGTACACAAATCAACTAATAAACAAGCACTTACTTCTGAGATCAGCCAGATCTCGTGCAGACCACGCCCCCACACTGGGCGGTCCATAAGGTTTGGTGAGAGGGTAGTGATGATGTTGGCCAGCAGTCATATAGACAGATGATAAACTTGTTGATCCAGGGGCTTGTGCATGCGTAATTTGTGGATTAGCTCCAGTCACCATAGCTGGCACACCATATGGTCCAGCCAGGGGCCCTATATGGTAGGATGGCCCTTCTGCACTCAAGTACTGCTGTGGAAGCTGAGTGTTGAAGAGTGAGCGACCAGTTAGAAGGGTTGGTACACCACAAGTTAAGTCTCCCAAACCACCCTGGGAGTTTGGGGCCAGCCCATATCTCAAGGTTTCAGATTTGTAGGAGGTCAGAGGAGGACCAAACTGTGACCCAAGGAAAGCCTCACTCCCTGCACCAGTGACATTAGGGACTTGGTTAGTATTCTGCTCCATTGGTCCACCTGGTTGACTGTTAATGTTGAGGTTGCTGGAATAACCAGAGTCAACCTGAGCATACAGACTTTGGTGAGACTCAGACTGATGATTCACCGGCCCGCACTCACCCCTGTAGTTCTTGTGGATATTATGCTCATTTTGGATGTGTGAAATATGTTCTGAGGTCCGTTTATTTGAAAGGGTTTCAGCATGACAAGATGATTGTGAACTCAGGTCTCCATTATGGGTTTGATGGATAGGCTTAATTGCATCAACAGGTTCCATTGGTGGGGTGGGACTTGCTCTGATTATCGTGGTACTCAGAGACATGGAGTTATTTTTCTGACAAAGAAAAATATTCAGTTACATACAAATACTGCATTCACATTAAATTAAAAAACATTATGTAGATTTTAACTGGGGAGCAAAAAACACATTTCAACCTTTTTCTATACATTTAACCACTAACTGTATTACTCTGTGCTGGAGCTCCCAAATTTCAATAAAGGAATCTTATCTTATATTATGTTACAAAAAATCATTTTAATTTATATTTTCATCCCCCACTTCAGGTCTGTTAAAGTTCATGAAGATTATTATGCCTTGGGCACAATGTGATATGAAACTAATAAATAATAATAGAAAATAGAAATTAATAATAAAGTAATAATGAGCTCAACTGATACCGACCTGATGATGAGGTGTGGGGAGTGTAGTGTTCTCATTAAGAGAGAGGTAGGTAAGCCTGCTGATGGATGGACTAGAACAGTGAGATTGAGGTGACAGTGGGTCAGTCCCAGGACTTCTCTCACACATAACACTACTAGAGGAAGGAGACAGGTCTCTAAAGAACAAACAATTGTGTAGTAATCAGTATATACTCCAATATACGTTTTACTACCCAAATACACTAAACATACATATATTAATAACTAGATTACACAAACCTATTTTATTCACTTAAAGACAACACTGGTTAAACTAAGCTAGCAGAGTCAATGAGCAAAGGAGTTTACCCATATCCACTAGGTAGTGAAGTCTGGCTCGGGCTTGAATGAGTAAGTGGAGAGGTGGATGGTCTAAAGGTGCAGTGGCTGGCCTCTACAACACCAGAGGCACAGCGTTCAGGTGAGGCTTTAAAAAGAAACAAGAAAAACACAGATAATAAATATATATATATATGCACACATTAATAATAATAATGGTAAGATTTGGAACAAGTTAGACATTCATTTGACAACAACAGTGATTAAAAAGTAGGTCCTACTGCAATGTATCATCTAACTATCATGTTATTTCAGAGTAATTGCAACATAAATCAAAGAGAAACTTGCCAAAATTAGCATCAGTGGTTGAAAAAGAACTCTGATCAGCAAGTGTCTGTTTCTCTTTTGCAACTGACTGAGCAGCTCTTGGACTCCTATTGGATTGTGCCTCTTCTGAGCAGGATGTCTCTCTTTGTATCATACAGTTTTTGCTTCGGGGTGTGTGTGGTGAGCTCCTTCCTGCAGGGGAGTTTATTGGGGCAGCCAATGAATCTGCTATTGAGCCATTACATTTTAAAGAGTGACGCGTTCCAGAAACCTGCAGTCGAGCTGTGCTCATTTTGATCCTGGACTCTGCACAGCTCCTGTTTCCTGCAGGTGTTGGTATATGGCAGTCACTTTTGCTTCTTTCTGATTTGCCTTGACCAGGTTTAGGCTTTAGAGTTGGTGATGTGGATGACTGCCCTGCACCTGCTGACCTCCTGGCTGGGTGAGCTGTGGCTGTTGGAACGCAGCTACTCTTCGGTCGTGGGATGGAACTTCTTTTTGCCTCTGACCTTTTAACTTCTGACACAACTTCCGTAGATTGTTTGGAAGCATCATTTGGTAAAACCTGACTTTTCATTACTTTTGAAGTTAAATGTTCTTCTGCATGAAGATTGATGCTGTTTGGTAAAGGAGGAGTTTGTCTCTGTGTAGCCCTGCAAGAGTTAGCCAAACTGTCTGCCAAGCTGAGAATGTCAAGGCAGGACTGGGAGCTGGACGCATCACTATCACTGCTAGACACTTCTGCCTTCTTCAGGTATTTCTCCATGTCAAGAGCACTCAGGTCACCCAGGGATAAGGTTTTCTGAAGGTCATCCTGCTTGGGTAATTTTGCAGGATCAGGAGTTTGAACAGGTTCACCTGTCCTTCTGCTTTTAGACTGCCTATTTTTGGATAACTCCATGATCATTGCTGCAAGCTGGGCAGGGTCTGAACTGATTGAGGCATCTGCAATAGCTGACGCAATTGTGCTGATGCTAAGTGTTAAACTTCCACTGGATTTTGATACAGAACTTTGACTGGAATTCTCCTTAGGATCCAGTGATGAAACAGGTGAAATCTGTTGCAAAATTAAAAACAAACTCAAATGCTTGTATACACCAAATATATTTAAAATGACTAATTTATAACAGAACACAACATAAGTGTGCCTTACAATAAATAATACCTTACCAGGACATCTTTTGGGCATTCTTGACCCTTTCGTGGCTGTTCAGCTGGTCTAGGTTCAAGAGTCTTCTCCAAATCCTCTAAATATTTTAAAGTAGCAATCATGTTAGCATTTTCCACAAAGCCCTGATCCTAGACCAGGCCTTTTGAGGCACTGCATGAAAGATAATCTCATACCTGGATTCATGGTCTCATCCACATCACTGAGGTGGACTGTTTCACTGTGCACAAAGCTTCCTCTGGAGGAGAAATCAGAGGGCCGGATCAAAGCAAAGGGCTCTCTCTTCTCTGGAGAGTTGATGATATAACCAAATGAAGGCTGCGAGAAAAATAATACACAATAGAGATTATGTGACTAACATGGAGCAGTTTAAATTAGTCGTCTTCTAGTCAAAGATTGGAGAGCACAGAGAATGTTAATTTAAATGTAATGTTAATTTTTGTGATGCTCTCACCCTTTTAATATCATCTTCACTGCCCCCTAAACAGCCCAAAGCCTCAGATCGCTGCTGAAAAAACTCCCCCAGGGAAATACGCAAGTAACTTTGGTTCCCCTTCTCAAACTCAGATGAGACTTGAGAGGCTCTCATCAGAACGTGACTACTAGTGGGAAGTTTCCAAGAGGTGTCACCAAGAAGCACACTTCTGTTGACTGCTTCTATATGTTCCTCCTATTATCGGAAAAAAACAACCATGCATGCATCAGCAGTTCATTTAAAATGGTCTCTCACTCTCATTCTCTCTCTCTCTCTCTCACACACACACACACACACACACGCTGAATTTTGTCCTAAAAGTAAAAACTAAATCAGAAAATGGAGTAATTCTCACTTGCATAAATTGGTGCTCCTTCTCAAACACCTCTTGATCCTCAATAATCTTGTCCATAGCCTGACCTGAAGGACAAACATTTCAGACTTTGGCAAAAACGAAATAAATAGTGCTGTTAAATTAACGAGTTAATGAATTAATCGCAAGTTAAAAAAAAATTAACATCACTAAAATTTTTAATACAGATAAAAAAAATTTTAAATTACGCAAACCATTGGCACCATCAGTGAACACAAACATAGAAATTGACCGCTATGTTTCTCGTTTATCGAATGAATAGTTAGGCTGCATTCCAATCACAAGGGTCCCTAAGCTGTATCCCTGTTCCCTACACATTGCACAGGATACAGAATCCCAATGACTCTTCATAGGGAACTCGGTCAATAAAACGGCTCTATTTGAAACACACTAGGACGTCATCAACAGTGGAGAGCATCGGGGTAACGCCTCGAATACACTTGTTGTGTTCTACAAGCACTCGGCTGTATTTAGCATGATAAATTGAACTTCACTTTTCAGACTTATTTTGCTTGCTGTAGGCACCGTTTTAATAAATGTCATGAAACGTCTATTTAACGTGCACAGTGCTCTGATCTCTCGTGTTCAGTGTTAGGATCTCCTGGCTCATTAGTTAACAAACATTGCTAAATATTGAAAGGAACAATGGAGAACGAAGAAGTCATAGCTCTTTTGTGTTGCTATATTTTTGTATGCTACATCAGTTTAATGAGCGACGGGGGCGACAAAGGTATTGGATCCGCATAACATATGCAAACTTCTTCCCTTTCCATTGCGGGGGTGGGTCTCTGAGGTATAATTTAATCAGCCAATCATGTAGCAGCAGCACAACAGAATTTCTGGCTATACCCATGTTAATATATACCCAAGTCCAGTGATAAACGGCAACAACATTTTCAATATAAATACCTTCCTGCATGTACAATGCAAATCGAAATGAGAGTTAAAACTGTGACAGCTCTTTAAAAAAAATACAAAAACAAAGCATGGTCTTTAAGCCACCTGCACTTACCACCACCAACAAATTCCTCTGACTGCAACTGGTCTGCAATATCATTAGGCATATTTGTCTCCTTTTCAAAGGAGGAGTAGTAGGCTAGATCAGTCACCCATTTCCCATCCTGATTCTGGTAGACAACACTATGAGTAGCATTGGCTCCTACAAAACAAGAAACGTGATGTCCAAAATGGTTTTAAAAAAAAAAAAAAAAAAAAAAAAAAAAAAAGACAGGTGCAGGGCTTAAAAACTGAAGCACACAGACCACTGTAGTGATAAATACAAACCTTGTAAAAGAAATACCTTGTATTAGGTATTGTATGGCTCATTTCTAGCAGTATCATAGCTCAATGTACCTTGAATTCAGTTCTACCTGCACTAGCTTTGGATATTCCAAGTTAATGACTAAGCACTAAGCAGGTTTTGTTTCATCAGACACACCCAAAAAACATTCACCAAATTTTCTATCTCAGAAAAGAACAGAATTTAATAGGAAGATGTGTTGCAAGAATAAATTTGTTGCAAATAAAATCAGTTGTGAAGGATCTAACCTTGTTGGAACTCCAGCTCCACATCATCAGGACATGATACTTGATTCCACAGATCACTCTGCACAAATTCATTCTGATGGAAGTTTTGGGAGAGGTATCTGACGTCAAGAGATTCTCCTGGATGTTGCTCACCGCCATTTGGGTGTTGGCCAAGATTGAAAGAGTTCCTACAAGGGCCTCCACGGTCAACTCCTGCTTTGCTCTCTTCAAGAGGGTTTTTGGTAAAAGAGAAGTCAAAAGCACTCTGAGTGCCTTTAAGGGCAGAGGCACCTGAAGTGGAGTCCTGAAGGTTACAGACACCACCGGGCCTAAGGTACATGGAGTCGAAGCGTTCTTCCAGAGGTACCGCACTCAAGTGTGAACTATCCATGGCATTCTAAAGGAAAGGGGGTTTGGCATTACTGACCAGTATTTGATTAAGGCTTTAAAAATTCCAAACATTGCCTCAAAAACAAACTCACATTTTCAAGTGCCTCTATCAAAATAACAGACAATTACCATAACGGAGCAAGTGAGATAGTGATGTCATAGCAAACATATCCAAGCAGCTATCTTAATAATGCTATAAACTGAGGCCATGTAACAGTCTAATGTGCATTCAAATCAATAGTGTTACCACATGACCAATTTTAGTGCAGTACTCTAATCCATAAATTATTTTTTTCTTATTATGCACCCATGTATGACACTAAAAGAGCTGCTCAGCTGAAAAATCATCTGTGCACAGAAGTAAACTTTAATACTGCTTAGCTACACAGAGATGGATCAAACCTCACCAGAGCTTCTTGCCTATCCTGATTCATACTCTGGTTTATAGATTGAAGCCTAGTCAGTCCATAACCTTGACCTGAAGACTCTGTTTCAACTGTCCCAACTGGGCCCACACGATCTCCCATCTGAAAATACACACCATACACACATGCCAGTTGCAGATTTGTATACAGACCTCCTGCTAGGCAAATTTTTCCCTACCTTCAACATCGCACGCGACTCGTTAGGGGCATAAGAATTTAGTTCATTAGCTCAAGGAGCATCTACTGAAGTGCTCATAAGAACATTAGGAATCTTTCACATCCTGAAAATCTACTAACTACACAAAAGCTAGAGAACACACTGAACTGGACCTAATCTCTGGAATGTGGATTACCTGGTTATGCACATTTGAGACAAATCTGCCTAAACCAGGGAGCTGTGAGAGTAGTGGATTGTCATCCTCTCCTCTTCCACTTCCTCCCACAATTCCCCGTAGCATGTCATATGTTGTCTGGACCCCGTTGGGTGGCGGGACCGTAGAGACACCCCCATCATTTCCATCCTCCTCACTACCACTGCTCCCATCACCCCCTCCACCATCTCCTAAAACACAATACCCAGAAGTATAACATGTTAAGCTTTCAACAATGCTTTGGAAACACATTTAACTTGTCTCAGAGTAGACAGATGGAAACCATCCTTGTTTATTGTTCTTAAAACTGCTCCCACACAAAAGAATAAATCTGAATACCTGTTATTGGCAAGTCAATCACTTGTCCCTCAGCAGAGCACCGATGTTCAATGCCTGTTCTGGAGTTTGTAAGTTGAGCACCTGGCTGAGACTCATCATCCGAGCTTCCCCCTTCCAGGCCTGGCCTGAAATGAGGCTGATGGCTTTCCCCAACCTGTATATACATTAACACAAAAATACAGATTTATAATAGCAAAATAAAAATTTGTTTCTGTTCCATTAGAGTTTAAAGGGATGTGTGAGAGATCTACAAGAGCATGAGTATCAAGGCATCTAACCCCAAACAGCTTGCCGGGCGCCATGAACGTGGCTGCCCACTGCTCCGGGATAGTGTGTGCTCACTTCACTAGCGTGAAAATCTGACTTTTTGACTGTGACAATTATCAGGCATTTGTTATTCTGAAATTACATTTATCTCCACAAAAATGTTAGAAAGTTTGCTTGCCCAAATAATTACTGCCCTTAAAGTTGCACAAAATGTCTTATGGGCTATTAAATTGCTACATAATTCCAAAAGTGACAGTAGATTAGCATTAGATCTTCAATGTACCAGTTGTCTGGAGGTGCTGGGCAATAGGAATCGAGCTCTACTACGGTTCTGTGAGGCTTCAAGCTCATCTTCCGTGTCTTCATCACTTGCAGGGCATGAGTCCATGCCTGTAGCAGCTAGTCGCACATCAGGCATGCAAAAATCCCCCTAAGAAGAGAAATTGCCATACAAGAAAATTTTTAAAACACACAGACACAAAGCAAATGTATTAAACATTACAGTATGTTCAGGTGCATATACAGCAAAACATTCTCTACCACCATTCTATTTAATTAGACAATACTAATTATAATACATTTCTTTGCTTAAAAAGTAACTATACCTTATCATAATCATTTAGAAAGTTGCATCGGTTTTTGGGGGATGCATTTGCTTCAGTAACAAGGGGTTGATATGAACCAAGCTGGCTGTCAGGTAATTCCTAAAAAAGATGAAAAATTAATTTTTAATTAGACACACACACCCAGTCCTCAGAATGGGATGTTCAGAAAGCATGTAGACGTGTGATGGTTTAATGTTCACAAACGTTTGGCTATACACAGTGTACATTTAAAAATAAATAAATAAATAAATTTATACTGCATTTCAGTCTCTCAGTGTACACATTCACATTCTGGCCACTGGTCATTATGTGCTGCAGTACACAAAGGAAAAATCTGTAAATAATAATAATACAATGTTTGACAACCAAGTTGTTGTAAACCGACAACGTACAGCAGCCGGGATCTCCTGGCCCTCTACTTGACCTCTCTGCATGGCCGGAGGGAAGAGTTTGTTGAAATACAGCTGCAGCTCCTCATCATCTGCAGGAATATAAATAGACAAACAATAAACATAAAATTTAGAAGCATCACCAAACAATCATTTCCAGTAATACAAGACCAGGCTCATAATTCACATAACTGAACCCTGAAATAGACAACAGGGTGTTTAATAAATGCGTTTGAAGTCACTCTTAATTGTTATATGCACATTTACTGTAAGAAATTGAGGGCTTTTTTTTTTTTTTTTAAATATACACACACAGCCAATAGATTTAGAATGGGATTTACAGTCTAATATATATACATATACTTAGTTACCTGTAACGTCACTGTTCATGCTGTCAAGTGACATGAGCTTTTCATTAGCCAGGAAGCTTGCAACACTCATCCCATCACTGTCCACTGCCTCACTCTCCACACCCTCTTCTATGGCCATTGGCACCAACACAGGCTAAAACAAGCAAGAGTTCATTTGGCCACAGCACTTTGGCTACAACTGAGGGACTAAATTATTTTGCAACACTTGTGATCTTACCTGACTAACAATGGTTTCTTTACCTCCAATATGAGAAACTGTCAAGAGGCCAGTGGAAATATCTGCAAGACATTTTTTATAATAAAAAAAAGGAGTTGAGTGATTTAATGCTACTCAAATCATCATTAAAATATTTAAGACAAAAAAAAATATTAAATTGGCTAAGCTATTACAAATTTACATATGATTTCATAAACATTTTCCCCCCTTATGCCAACTTTCACCATATAATTTTCATACACTTCCCTAAAGTAACGTTCTATCCTGGTTCAGGTGAGCAACAGCATTGCACAAATTTTTTTTTTTTTTTTTTAAGTACCATCAGGGTAATCAGAGGGCCGGGCAGACACAGAGGGAGCTCCCACATCCACTGCTGCTGAGGTTTTAGACATGGACGCACATTCTGACTCATTCAAATGTACCTTTACTAACAGGTCTGAAAAACGATTAGCAGCTATAAAGTCATCTGCATTGTCCCTGAAATAAAAGAATTCAGAATGGATTAAAGTGAGAAATCTCATTTGAACTACTTTCATGATATATGGACCTGGGGTTGACACTCACAAATCATCTTTGAAGCTGAGAGCAAACTTTTCCCTTCCATAACCTGAGCCTTGAGAACCTGCTAGAGAAAGTGCTCCAGGCTCCAAGTAAGATGCTTGGACATCAGTTAACCTGTGAAAAAAAAGAGAAGAATTTCATCAGGCTTAAATGTACCATCATTTATACATTAATCACAAGTCACACTATTTTGACCAAACCCAATCCACATGTTCATATAACTTACTGTAAATGAACAAGAGCATTAACATTTGAGCAAAGGGTTTGACTATGATCCTAACGGATGAGCAGCGGGACAAACATTTCCACCATGTCAATGGATCTTAGAGTTAGGCTCATGCAGTTCAAGACCCGACAAAGATTTTCCTGGACACAGAGTAGACTATTAGGTCTGACAGATTCTTCTGACCCGTGATGTCAAGATGAGGAAGGTAGTTTACTACATGTATTGTTGTCTTCTCCTAAAGTTCAGCAATTCTGGTGGAGTGTTCATTAGCATATATTAGAGATTACAGAATTTGCAATTCCATTCAGTACTAGACTTTATATCCTCAGAGATCCTAATTGTCATAAACCCATAGTGGACTGGATCCATATTAGGATAACAATAGGAAGATGGGTAGCGTTTAGGGAGTGGAAATGAGTTTTAGTGCGTTTTGTACAGGACTACAACTTTAGTGAGTTGGCCAAGGTTGCTGCATATGAAAAGATGTCCTTTTGTCCTTTATAGGAAAAACAGGATGAATATTCTCAGAAGTGTGGGAGATATCTACATAGATATATTGAGAGATGAGGGTGAAGCACTATGCTTTCTTTAATGGCTTTCTTTGTATCATGTTTTACATGTCTTTAATTGTTTATATAGGGTGTCCCAGAGAGACCTGAAGATTTCTGAAACAATACCATAAACAGGTTATGAGTTTACATAATCAAGCATTAGTGTGCAATATTATTTAGTGTTTGCTCTATTGTTTATTCATTCCTTCATCTTCAGGAACTGCTTTACTCCAGTCAGGGCCACAGTGAATTTGGAGAATATCCTTGTAACATATAGCCTAATTTATAACTGTAATTAACTGTATAGTCTTTTGTCTGTATTTATTGTCTTGCCTGGTTTGTCACCATGTTTACACATACTCTCCTGTTTCACGTAAAGCGTAGAACTGCATTTCATTTCGGCCTGAGCCAACCTAACGCAATAAGAGGATTCACACCACTGCACCGTAGTGAAAACACAAACCAGAGTCTCACACCTGTTGTCTGCTGTCGCTCTACTTTTAGCCACAGTAGAAGCAGCCATGGGAACCCCGAGAGTGGAGCCCAGCGTAACGTCGCCCAGAGTGGCCCGGCCGCTGCTGCCCAAAGACGTGTTGGAGAAGAAGCTGGGAAACGTCTCATCCTCCAGGTTTCGGAAGCTGTCCATGTCTGTGACTCAGCAACACAAGGGCTCATCACATGAGGCATGGGCTGCAACAAGTACACAAAACTCAGCTTCAGAAAAAGCCTAATCCAGTTCATCAGTCTACAAAACAGCAGAATCAGATACAGATTACGGTTTTACAGGTAGACCATTTATAAATGTATTAACCACTGAGTGAATATGGGCGTACTTGTAATATTAAGTGGCTCTCTCTTGACGTTTAGTAAATCTGTTCAAATCAAACTCACAACACAGTACATGATAAAGCTTTGACTTCCACTTCGTAGCAACGACGTTTGTGTGTTTTAGCTGGGGAGTCAGTGTTTTCACAACAAAATGGTGAGCTAAAGTCAGCTAGGAAGCCTTACAATAAGTCAGTAAAAATACATTTACTACCTCGCTAATTGCCTAAAACCGAGATGACCGTCATAATCCGGCTAGCTAAAGTTACTTGGCTATACCGGATTGCTGCCGTTAGCGGAAAACTCGGCCATGAAAGAAAGGCATGGATTGAGTATTATCCAACTAACTAGGCTGTAGGAAGTAAGTACACAGAGACAAACAGTTCTCCAAGTTACTCACCGCCATTCAAACATTACTCACCGTGTTCACCTAACTATCCCCATCAGCTTTCCTCTGCCTTCTATCCAACGACCACAAGCAGCTAACTGCCTCGGAAAATGTCCGCAAATTATATCTCCGGCTCCACTACAGCGGAGCGCCTCGCAAACTACGGGCGATATGCACAGAACTGCACCAACAGACGGCTTATCGCTTAAAGTCGTTTAAGTTTTTAACCGTTTCCGAGTCCTGGCCTGCAAACGCCTACTTTGCAGTTGTGTGACACCACTCTGTAACAGCCAAAAAAAATAAAACAAAGTTAAACCGTAACCGAAGCAGCCCGCCTCTAAATTTCTTTTTCTGGGCGGGCTTTCAGGAGAACTCTGAAATTTCATTGGCGCGTCATGTGTCATTCATGCAAATAACCAACCAATCGCGTGAAGCGTAGACGTGTTTGAAACGTTAGCGGCACGACGATCCAAAACGCGCCTGTCGTTAGACCGGGAACTGAACGTGGCGCAGACTTATAATCACCTTCAGTCTGTATGCATGCACTCGCCTTTACCTTCTGGAGAATTTGCATGAAGCAGGGATTCTCAAACTTTATCAGAGAAAGGGGGTATTTAAACATTTTAAAGGATTGTCATATAAAAATATTTCAACATATTACAGACATTAATAGTACAAACACCAGCCAGCAATCAATACAAACTTCACCACACCCATCATTAGGCTATTTCTGGAGATTTATGCTCACAAAGAAAAGTGCAAGGAAAATAATGTTCATTTTCAAGCATGTTCATGGTTACTGCTTCTTTTCATTCTGTCTTTTCAAATGACTTACACATTTGTTTTTGAAAACAGTGCCAGCAGGAATATCACATTGTTTTGTTGGCGTTTCTGTTTATTGGGTAGGGCAGAGTCTTTACAAATCCATTCCCAAATCCTTTTCTGTGTAAAATTGTACTAATTGTACTAACCCTGCACAAAGCTTTTAAACCCTTGGGTAAAAGATCATCAAGGAGTGATCCATCTCTATCATTTCAGAGATGTCATTGCATGTTGAAAACAAAACGACCCAGTTATAACAGAATACAGCCCCTGGCAATAAATTAGGGACTTACCACACTTGTTCACTAGTATTTTTTTTTAATTCCTAGCAAATTAAGAAATCGCCAAAAGGTCACAAAACATTTTTTCTTTGATTACTAAATATTCTGGCTTTTTAATAATATTAAAAAATATATATTTATGTGAATTTATGGCATATTTTTTCAGATTAAATAAAAGAAAAAATATGGATTCACCCAGTGAAGAGGAAAAAATATGGAATAACCTTGTAATTTGCATTTCTAAAACAAAAAAGAGTGCATACAGGCCGATGCATTTGGCTAACTGAAAGGAACACAGCTCCAATAAAACTCCAACTGAAACAATGGAAAAGATTATACAACTCCCTCAAGAAGGAAATCCAACATTGAGTGTGGCAAAAGATGTTGGCTGGTCCCAAACAGTTGTTTCTCAAATTTGGTGCAAATATGAAGTATCCAGGTAGACCAAGAAAGATATCAAAGTGTCAGGATAGAAAACTCAAAGCAATATGCTCTGAAAAAAGCAAATGAAAAACAAATTGGAGGAAACAGAAGTCAAATGTTTGTTAGTGCCACAAGACAGCAGCTGACTGAAAGGGGATTTACGTACAATGAAAAACAGTAACCAATGCAAAAACAGTAACACCTAAACAAAAGAAAATAAGGTTACTGTGGCCTAAAGTGAAGCAATCATGGAGGAGGTGTGATTGGTGGAACATGATATTCAATGATTAATCACAAATCTGCATTGGCCAAGGAGATGAAGCTAGAATTTTAGTCTGGTGCTGTTCTAATGAAACAATGCCTGAAGAAAACATCACCACTCATTATATGGGCACTGCATGTCAGGAAAAGAACTAGAGCAGACAGCAATCATTACCTCACTGAATGCACAGGTATACACTGAAATTTTGGACACTTCTCATTCAACTGGTATAAAATGGGTTTGGTGGTGATCATTTTTTAGGATGAGGATCTCATTATAGAGCAAAAAGCATTGAAGCTGGAAAAAAAAAAAAAAGTTGAAATCAGCTTGATAATATTTTTCCATTAGTGAAGAACATCAAGTAATTCAGGGCATCATAAAAGCCCTAGGAAGCACAATAAACTACAAACTGATTTTTTCCCCCTTTACTTAATCGTTATCATTATCCATTTGTAGTTCAGACCTGGAAATGCTTGACATCCAACCATCCCATTGTAAAACTTCTGATTAGTTTGAAATCCTCCAGGAATTTCTTTAACTAATGTGACTACTTAAAGTAGAAGTGAAGCAGCATTTTACAGTATTTAAATAATTAATCTCTGCTAACTTTCAACCCATGACTAGAAATCCAGAAAGGCATTTTCAAAACTTGAAAGAGAGCCTCACATTATGGACATTTATACATTTTAATTTGCAGTTAAATAACAGACTTACAAAATCATTCTAAAACCACTTTACTCAATCATATTTCTGTGAATTCCCAATCTTCACTGCAGATTTACAGAGTGCTCATCAGTGCTTCTTAAACACATGCAAACCCATTCTGAATAGACAAAATCAAAACTTTACAGAGAAGGAATTAGAACATTAGAGCCATTATCTGAGCAATAACTAGTGCAAGGAGAGTGAATGATGCCATTAAGACACCAGGGCCTCCATTACAGTAGTTTTCTTCACAGCAATTCTTTGTCATTTTGTAGAGGGTCTTATTTGCAGGGAAAGTCACAATCGTAGTCTTATTGCAGTCAGCTACATGAAGGCATCCCATCGTCTTGATTTTCACGACAGAGGCTAAAATGGAAGACAATTTGATCAGTGAAGTGTTGCATATTTTGTTACCATCAACCAAAGGCTCAGAGTACTTAAGTCACTGAAAGCCCTAGCACACACCTGCTACACCAATGCCAACAAAACACTGCTCCCCAGCACTGCAGTTCACTTTGGTAGTTTGGCACATGTCCCAGAATCCAAGATCACAGTGAAAGCACTCAAGGGTTTGTCCTGTAAAATCAAGTACAGTCAAGGTTAGTCATGGGAATTTACTTATTGGGAACGACTACATTGCAAATGCATTCATCCATCCATCTTCAGGAACCACTTTATCTTGATTAGGGCAGCATCTGGAGTCTATCCTGGGAATAGATGGGGATAAGATGCCTTGAGGTCAATCAGCAAATGTACTGAACTAGTCTCATGCATTTGCTCCAACACAGGCACAGTATAAATATTCAGTTATAAGGTAAACTGACAACATCTTGAAAACAGCCACACACCAGAGCAAGATGACCCAGGAAAGAAAGATCCATCTTAAATTCTTTAACCACACAAATAAACAGCATTTAAGGATCTTACCCGAGCATGACACACTAATCATCAACACCATCCAGAGACCCCAAACAATTCCACACATCTTTAACCCAAAGAAAACTTAAAAGAAACCACAAATACACCATACACAGGTAATCTCTAGACCTCAAGAACTGCGGCTGGGCTTTAACAAAAGGCAGCCAAATAACGGTTATAAAGATTGGCTGCAATCAGTCTATATTAGGCCCAATAGACAACCGATGTATCTTATTAGCTATTCATCAGGGGCATCTGCTTGAGAGTGACGTAAGGACCACGTGGACCAAATTAATTACTCTGAATTACTCTGTTGCACTATTATAAAAACTAGCAAAGGCATTATAATACAAAAGGTTGCAATTGTCACCATGCTAAACATTTAGAAATTCAAAATAGGGTTTTTATTATTATATTAGTAGTGGCCGCAGCACCTGAACCACAATGGTGTCGTTAGATTAACATGAGGAATTTACATCACGATCTCATCATGCCTTATATAATGTTATGTGCTAATATTATAATTTTAGCGCACAAAGCGTGTATTATGACCATTCTCCGTGAGCTGTCACTGTGTGAACCTCAATTGTAAGCTGTATTGGTCGGAGAAACTGCCTCGAAACGTGCGTAACCTCCTGAACGTTGCCTGTCTGTAGCCGAATCCCAAATCGCTCCTTGTGTACTACATAGGTGACCTGCTTAGGTGACTAAATAACGGTTTCTAGGCTCTATGGAAGTGCGCTGTGTGTCTGAAGCCATTCGGAACTTGGCGTGATGGAAAAGTGGGCGGGGCTTTCTGTGACTTTATTCGAGCTCTAGCCTAGCTCCGGAAGTAGCCGAGGTACAGGACCCCGGTGCCTTTCTAACCCTCGGAGCCCGAGCTAACTCAGAAATGCAGCCTCCCTCCTGTCCGACTGTCCTCATCACTGCCGCTAAACACGGATCAATGCAGCTGTTTGATCTCGCCTGAAATTTAACACCGTAAATGATTGAACCCGAGCGAAAATGGATCAGGATGAGTTCCAGGACTTGGATTCACACGGACAGTGGCAAAATCTATATAATGTAAGTTGAAATTTCACGAGGTAGGATTTATGTGTGATGTTAAGTTTGCTTGCGTTGTAAAACCCTGCAGAAATATCAACACTGCATTAGCTATTAGCCTGGAGCTTAGATTGAGCAGATGTGCGCATGCGTGAAACCATAGCAACACTGTGGAGATAATGGACTTCCTGATTAGTCTCCTTTATTAAACTGTGAGTGATGTGATCGGGTGTGATTATGATCTCCACAGGTATACACACTCTTAGACATTTCAGGCGGAACAGCTGATTTCTTGTTCACCGTGTCTTTGTTGTGTTACCTCCACACGTTTATTGGGTTGAGAATAAACGGTGGGAGGTGTGAAAGAGCGCTACGTTCATGAAAGAAACAAGAGAAGGTGACTGGGTTTAAACTTGAAGATCAGACTGCAGAACTCGAGCAGGCGGTGGGGCGACAAGAGCACTGACTTCCTGTGAAACGCTTAAAGATAGCTGATTTTCTCAGAACTGACCGCGGTTTCTTCAACAACTGTGTGCTTGGAGTGAGACAGAGCTCTGCTCCTTCTTTAGACTTGCATCTAAAGAACTAAAGAACTTTACAGACAACTAAAGATCCGTGACGGGATTGGGAATATGAATATGGAAAATATGGAATATGAATTTGGGATATGAATGAATTTCTGAATGAATGGCATATCATTTCTAAGTAAAGGAAAGAAATATGGGCTCACTCAGTGGTAAGGGGAAAATGTATGGAAAATCCTTGTTATTTACATTTTTATAACAAATACCAATGTATCATTCATTTTCTTAACCGCTTATTCCTTTTCAGGGTCACGGGAGAGTCTAGTCAGTAGCATAGGGCACAAGGCAGGAACAACCCTAGACAGCACACCAATCCATCGTAGGGCACACTCACACACACACACACACTCGGGCCACTTTAGAGACACCAATCAATCTAACGTGCATGTCTTTGGACTGTGGGAGGAAACCGGAGTACCCGGAGTAATCCCACGCAGACACGGGGAGGATATGCAGACTCCACACAGAAAGGACCCAGACCAAAAGCAAACCGACCCACCTGGGGATCGAACCCGGGACCTTCTTGCTGTGAGGCGATGGTGCTACCCACTGAGCCACCGCGTCGCCCCCAAATACCAATCTAAAAAATGCTAATTAGTCTGCAGTTAACAGAGAGTGCTGATATTACCTTAACGGGGTGTCGTGTTTGCTAACTGAAAGGAAACACAGCCCCAACAAGACAGTCGTCAAAAGCTGAAGCTACAGAAAGGATTATAAAACCCCTTCGAGAAGGAAATCCAACATGGAGTGTGCAAAAGATGTTGGTTGTTCCCAATCGGCCGTGTCTAAAATTTGGTGTATGTATGAATAAAATGGGAAGATTATAAAAGGAAAGCATATGGGTATACCAAGAAAGATATCGAAGTGTCGTAGAAATTGTAAAACAGTATGCATCGAAAAATAAAATTACACCATGAATAACTAACTGTCCACGGGTTTCTCCTTTTAGCACAGCCTTTATGACTGATGTGGACAAATCAAGCACTCTTCTCAGTTCCAGCAACATGAAAATCTGTTGCTTGACCTGCTTATTTCGGTTAACCACAACTTTCCCGCTCATCAGCATATTTACACGTATCAATTATACACTTTGCTGACAGCTGCACACTAGACTTCAGACTCTAATGATTAGGTGATGTGTTTTATATTCAGGAAATTCGTAACCAGTCTGAAGAATGTTCCTACACAGTGGCAAAATTCCCAGAAAATCGGAACAGGAACCGATACAGAGATGTCAGCCCATGTAAGTGATTCAAAATATTTACAAGACGTTTAATCCATTCCCTGATGTGGCAGATGCTATGTGTGTGCTCTTCCATGAGACAAATATCCAAAAGTGAGTGTGAGGTCAGATGAGAATGGCTGGAGAGATACAAGGTGACAGGAAGTGTACAGTAACTGTAATAATCACTCTTTACAACCGTGTGAGCAGAGAAACGTCTCAACAACAAGCCTAACTTGGAGGCATGTGAGCTACAGATCACAGATCAGGTTTTACTCCTGTGAGCCAGCAACAGGAATCTGAGAATACAGTCGCCACAGGCTCTGCAAATCTGGACAGTTGAATATGTTATGAAAATTATGTTTTCTTTCCTTTAGAGTGACTATTTGAGTCACTGTAGACTTCCTGTTAGCTTGATGCCACAGTCAGTTTCCCCCCTCTGTTCTGATAGTTGTTGTGAACATTACCTGAAGCTCTTTACCTGTATCTGCATGATTATGCATTGCACTCCAGCCACGTGATTGGCTGATTAGATAATTGCATGAAGGAGCAGGGGTTCAGGTGTTATTTATAAGGTGAATGATGAGTGTATAAAACATTATTTTTCAGTTTACGTTTCCTGACCAACATCCTTTCTTCTGCCCTTTTTAGATGATCACAGTCGGGTGAGATTAGAAAATTTAGAAAATGACTACATAAATGCAAGCTTAATAACCATGGAGGAAGCACAGAGAAACTACATACTGACCCAGGTATGAGAACAGGTGTGAGCAGGACCTTTAGTGTTCTGTAAATCTGAAATAATTGACCCTAAACTTGGTGTTCCTATGAAAGATATTCTCAACAGAAGCATGAAAATATGAAGACGCTTGTGTTTGTGTTTACCCCAAGCATTTAGTTTAGTTTAAACTTTTTCTAAGTGAAATAATTGTTGTATTTCAGTTTGTTTGGCTTTAATTGTATACTCCTTTATAAAGATGAATGGAAAATCCAAATATGTATCATACTGTTGGTGGTATTATGTTAGTAGTTATTTTTTTCCTTCTGATACCCAGGGACCTTTGATTAATACTCGTGGGCATTTTTGGTTAATGATCTGGGAGCAGCGGTCCAAAGCTGTCATCATGCTCAACCGAGTCATAGAAAAAGGCTCGGTAAGTAAATCCCATTTATTGTTATTTCCTACTGATGGATGATGTTCCTCTTGTTAACATTAATCTCACTACATGGCCAGTATTAGCACAAGCTAAATTATTCCCTTTATTTGTCTCTCTCTCTCTGACAGGAGAAATGTGCGCAGTACTGGCCCACAGAGGAAGAGAAACAAATGTATTTCAGCGACACAGGGTTTGTGGTGACTTTACTGTCAGAAGATGTTGAATCCTATTACACAACCAGAGTGCTCGAGCTTCAAAACATCAAAGTAAGATGCTCCTACATTGATTACGGTAATTTGGATTTAGTGCGCCATTGGATACTCATTTGTCTTCGTTTTCTCCATAAACATTATGCTCTTTTTCACATTTCACATCCTTCACCCATGAGCACTGGATCATCCAGCGGTTCTTTGCTAGGTCATTTTAACCACCAGCTTGGTGAATGTGGAACTGTAGCTGATTTTCCCTAAGAATATTTGTAGTCAAAAATCACATCTGTGTGAAACGCTTCACATTACGGATGTTAAAGTTTCACTTTGTTTATGTCTTATTCCATTTGTTTAGACAGGAGAGAGAAGAGAGGTCTACCACTTTCATTTCACCACTTGGCCTGACTTTGGTGTGCCCGAGTCCCCAGCATCTTTCCTCAACTTTTTGTTCAAGGTTCGAGAGTCTGGCTCATTGGAGCCTGAGAATGGGCCAGCCGTGGTCCACTGCAGTGCCGGCATTGGCCGCTCAGGGACCTTCTCTTTGGTTGACACTTGCTTGGTCCTGGTAAGATACTGCCTTTTAATCTTGATCATATTTAACTACATTGATGATTTGTATAATTTATTTGACTAATTCAATTGAATTGACCAAATATGAAGGACCTCATGGACCTGGCTTGTGGACTTACTCACTTGTTTAGTACCTGGAAATTTTCTTCAAAAGGGTGTTGATGTGCTTCACATCCAATAATACTATGTGTCCTTGTTTCTTGCATGTTGTATATTTTTTTGATTGAAAGGATTATGCATAATGTCAGGATATCACTTTTTCCTACAGACAAAACCCCTTTCTTAGTCTCAGACAAGCAGCCTTACACTTGTTTTTCATTCTTTAGATGGATAAGAGGAAGGATGCTTCATCTGTAGATGTACAGAAAGTCCTGCTGGACATGAGAAAGTATCGTATGGGCCTCATTCAAACCCCAAACCAGCTTCGCTTCTCTTACATGGCCATAATGGAAGGAGCCAAGTGCATCTTGGGAGACTCCGTTCCAAAGGTATTATAGTGTATATTGTTAGCAATGCTACAAGTATCCATCTAATTACAATACAGCATACTGAAGTCTTGACATTTTCTTTTGTTCATAAAGAGATCTTTCATCACAAAATAATGATGATAAATACATCTGATGGGAAATAAAATTACACAAAATGCGCTGTTGCTTATTGCTTTCCTCTATACTGCAGCAGCAATGGCAAAAGATGTCTAAAGAAGACCTGGAGCCACAGACTGACCTCAATCCAGCTCTGCAGGATGCTGCAAGACAGCCAGATGAACTGACTGGACAGATCTCAAAGCTTGGAGGAGAAAAAGATGAAATATGGTTGGTAAAGGAAGAGCAGCAAACAGAATTAAAATCGGAGAGGTATGTCCTGAGGATCATGAGTCCTCCACTGACATTTGGATTTAAGCTCCATGTATTGCACATACAGATAGATAATATAGCACCTTTCTCTTCTCATCATTTAGTTTTAGTGCCTAATGGAAAATGTTTGTACAAAACATTATTGATGTGATGATAATAAAGATCTTTAAACCTGTTCTGCCAGCATGCAATAAAACCTTAATTCTTAATAGCATAATTCTTGATCTTACAGGAATCGATCCCCTTACTTTATACTTGGAAATCCACTAATGTTCTTTGCATTGATGTTACATTACATTAAGGCAGCACTCTCTCTTTTTCCCCCTCCTTGTAGCTTTCGAAAGCGACATCGTGAGGAGCGGATAGCCAGCACAGCACAGAAGGTCCAGCAGATGAAGCAGAAGCTGAGTGAAGCAGAGAAAAAGAAAGAGAGATGGGAGTACTGGAAACCCATTGTCTTTCATGTAGGAGCTGGAACAGCTGTAGGACTGGGACTGTTCTTATGCTGGGCTTTTCTCTCCCAGTGACATATCTATAATCATACAGACTTTTTACATTAGGTCTTTTTGGTCTAGGCCAGTGTGCTCTCCGATTATAAAAGCTTTGATTTATTTTATTTTTTTCAAACAAAGGATGCTCATTAGGACATTCTGCCTGAATTCTTAAATGAAATATTTTTACTGCCCACTTTAGATTGCATAAAAGTGTCTAGTTTGGCTTTTGATAATGTCAGTGTTTAGAGGCTTGGTTCTTTAACACTACTACAGAATGTCCTGGATCCAGAAAGACATTGTTTTACTGAATTTTGTTCTAGTAAACGACTCTGTGCACTTTGGATACATCTGGCCGTTAGTCGACAGTTTGAGATATCCCTGTCAGTTTGTCATTTTTTTTGTACACGCTCCTTACGTTCTCACATCTCAGGAGGTATTCTGAATAAATGGAATACAAAATATGCCACCAAATTTAACAGGAGGATCATGTCCAATTTTGAACAGCGATGTATATATTAAAGACTTTTGCTGAAGAAAGATGATGTCTGTTATTTTAAGGTGATGCTGATTATACACAACACATCAGAGCCAGTTGGAGGGAAAAGGCAGGCGTAGAAGTATTAGCAAGAAACATTGCGAGGGGCATCCATAGGTACTAGTGCATCTCAAAAAATTAGAAAAAGGTAAACTGTCATATATTTTATATTCACTGTACGCCAAGATTCTGTACCACTTATTCCCAGTTACGGGGTCACGGGGGAGCCGGTGCCCAGCCGGCAACTCTGAGCGCAAGGGCAGG
>JAOVVG010000047.1:19991856-20006793 GCA_028566375.1 Leptodoras nelsoni | reverse complement strand
TC
Organism: Leptodoras nelsoni; assembly: GCA_028566375.1. NCBI lineage: Eukaryota > Metazoa > Chordata > Actinopteri > Siluriformes > Doradidae > Leptodoras > Leptodoras nelsoni. Next base: position 20,006,791 of record JAOVVG010000047.1, on the reverse strand, counting down.
TCTAAAGTGGCCCTAGTGTGTGAGTGAGTGTGTGCCCTACGATGGATTGGCGCCCTGTCTAGGGTTGTTCCTGCCTTGCACCCTATGCGGCCGGCTAGGCACCGGCTCTCCCGTGAATGAATGAATGTTAGTTAATATTGATATACTGTTCTTTGGATGATCTAATGGGGATCTATTTCTGATCCTTTTCTGCAACAAAAACCTTCTAACAGTTCTATACAAGATCTTTAAGGTCTTCCTTGGGGGGTAAACAATAGAGGAATGCTTTAGGCATGAACGCTTTAAAAGAATGTGTTGTATCGTAATTTACATCTATTTAAGAGCACAACGCAACTGTTAATGATTTTAATGAAAACTCGTTTTTAATGTTCATCTGCTTGTCCTGATCTAAAGTCAGTGAAAGTGCCTATTTTCCAGGTTTACAATATCTGTGTTACAATATTCCGAGTTAATGTAAACCCAGAATAAATCTGTTCAAATGAAACATTTTCAGCTGGAATACACTACTATACTATGCAGCAACAATGCTATGTGATATGTGGGTGTTTTGTGGTAAGAGGAAAACTGTTAAGGTTTTTGCACACTAAGTGATTTTGTTATGGAATGAGGATAGCAGCACTGGAGTTACCCACTCCCCCTCCCCTCTCAGAACATGACTGATAGTGCTATTTGGAAACTCTTTGCACCTGCTATACTGGAGGCTGTTTTGAAGGCAACTCACTTAAAGTAGGTATGCTTTAAAAAAAACTGTCAATCGTTACATAAAACCTAATTCTTTATTTGTCTTACTGGGCCATAACATGTCAAGAAGCTAAACATGATGACATGAAAGGCAGAATGAGGAGTCTGACTACCAAAGGAACCAAGTGTTCTCTGGACTGTTCTGTACTGATGCAGTATTTGATTAGATGTGAATGTGTGTGACTGAGTGTGAATGAGTGACATCACATGGTTGGCACTTTTCCCTCTTCTGTGGGAAGTAAAGTAGTTGCCAAAGAGAGGGAAGAATCCAGCACAGCAAGCTGTAGAGAAGCTCATTGTTGTTCTTCTTTTCTGAGGTTACAACAATCGGTCATTTGATTTATCTTAACCCTACATAACTAATGTGCATTTATACATTCATAAACACCCTTTGACACTGAAAATGGTATGAAATGAAATGATACTGAGTATGTGTGAATATATTTTTCATTTCTTTTTATTATCTTAACCACTTATTCCTATTTCAGGGTCACGGGAGAGCCGGTGCCCAGCTGGCAGCTTAGGGCGCAAGGCAGGAACAACCCTAGACAGGGTGCCTATACATCATAGGACACACACACACTCACACACTAGGGCCACTTTAGAGACACCAATCAACTTAACGTGCATGTCTTTGGACTGTGGGAGGAAACCGGAGCACCCGGAGTAAACCCACGCGGACACAGGGAGGACATGCAGACTCCACATAGAAAGGACGCAGACCGGGGATCAAACCCTGGACCTTCTTGCTGTGAGGCGACAGTGCTACCCACCGAGCCACCGTGTCGCCCTGTGTGAATATATGAAATAGATAACCAATCATCCAGCTCTGGTATCTGGCACCAAGACATTAACAGCAGATCCTTTAAGACCAAAGTTACCCAGCAGAATATTGCCCAGAGCATGATACTGCTTCTGTCAGCTTGCCTTCTTCTAGTGTATCCTGGTTCTGATGCTCACATGCCCATTGTAGGTGCTTTCGGTGGTGTACAGGGGCCAGCATGGACACTCGGACCAGTCTGCAGCTGTGCAGCCCCATATACATAAGCTGTAATACTCTGTGTGTTCTGACACCTTTCTATCATAGACAACATTAACTTTTTTTCAGCAGTCACTGCTACAGTAGCTCTTCTGTGGGAAGACCAGATGAATCAGTATGCACATCAATGAGCCATGACCCTTACTTTTGGTAGGTACTATCCACTGCATACCAGGAACACCCCAAAAGACCTGCCATTTTGGAGATGCTGTGATCCAGTCATCTAGCCATCACGCCATCACAATTTGGCCCTTGTCAAAATCTCTCCGATCCGGTTACCCATTTTTCCTGCTTCCAACACATCAACTTTGAGAATGGAATGTTCACTTGCTGCCTAATATATCCCACCGCTAGACAGGTGCCACTGTAATGAGATCATCAGTGGTATTCATGTCACCTGTTAGTGGTTTTAATGGTATATACATTTTACTGATGGGCTGATGGGTATATATACATATATTTTACTGATGGGCTGATGGGTATATATACATACATTTTACTGATGGGCTGATGGGTATATATACTGTACATACATTTTTTTAGTTTATGCAACTGGCCCATGAACAAAACCGTACACAAACACCTGCAAGCATGCACACAGACGCAGACACACACACAGACAGACAGACAGACAGACAGAAACACAGACACACAGACAGACACACACGCAGACAGAGAGACACACAGGCAGACAGACAGACAGACACACAGACAGAGAGACACACAGGCAGACAGACAGACAGACACGCAGACAGAGAGACACACAGGCAGACAGACAGACAGATAGACACACAGACAGAGAGACACACAGGCAGACAGACACAGACAAACAGACGCAGACACACAGACAGACAGACTGACTCGCACAGTCCGTGTGCTCTAGACCCACCACAGTTTAGAGACCCGCCTTTGTTCCAGGTCTCTGTGCTCCATCACTCTCATGGGGGGAGCTGTGATTGAACGCCTTCTTCTCCAGGACTGTGTGCGTGCGCGCGCGCGGGTGTGCGTGTGTGTGTGCGTGTGTGTGTGCAGTGGCGGCGCCGCCTTCTTCTTCTCTCCTATAAATATACAGCGGAGACACATCGGCTCCAGACGGCCCGCGCCTGAGTGAATGGAGCTGAAGAATGGCAGCAGAATAACGATCCCCGTCTCTTTCCGTGTTGCAGTAGTTCTGTGTTATTTCCACACCGATAAGCGAGACGCGAGCTGACGCTTTCCGATTTCTTTTCCTCTTCTTCTTCTTCTTCTTCTTCTTCCCAACATTTGCCTTGAATGAGAAGATGAAGGCTACCATTCCGCCTCGGGCCCGGAGGGACTCGTGCAGCTGCGCTGAACTCTCGGCCGAGCCGGATCTGTGCTGCCTGCAGCACGACATGAACGACTGCTACAGCCGGCTGAAGCGCCTGGTGCCCACCATCCCGCAGCACCGGCGCGTGAGCCGCGTGGAGATCCTGCAGCACGTCATCGACTACATCCTGGACCTGCAGCTGGCGCTCGAGCGCACCGAGCACAGCGGGACGTGGCCGCGGAGCTCCAGCCGCACGCCGCTGTCCGTCCTCAACACCGAGCAGGTGAGCAGCCTGCGCGCTCCAGCCCCGTCCTACCCCGCACTGCTCCGCTGTAGCACTCTGCCGTTTGCGTCCAGCTCCATACCCCTCCTTTTAAAGCTTTTAATTTCACCGCGCCGCGCGTCTTCAGCCTGCCAGCGGCCTGTGCGTTTTCTCTCTTTTTTCTCTTTTGTCCGGTTTTACACTAACGCATGACACATGTCCTTTGTTCATGTTTTCAAGGGAATTAAAAGTAGTTTAATTAGAGCAGAGCGCACACGCAGGAATTAGGCACCATGTCTAAATGTTGTGGCCTTTCTGTATGAGAGGACAGGCACAGTGCACCTGTTTACCTGTTTGCTGTTTACCTGTTTTCAGAGGACGCCAGTTGTCAATAAGCAAGAGGACACGATTTTGTGCCGCTGAAACGCAGCATATCGCAGTGGTGAGTATGTCCTGCTATCTCTAAATACTCAATATATTTGCACGCATCATGTTTTCTCATTAGGGTGAATGTTGACTTTTCTAGCATCAATAAGCAGTAGATGATGGCTGTAGCATTATTCACAGCAATAACATGACACCGTTATACAGCCTGTCATGAGTTTTTTTTAAGGGGGAGGGGTGGGCATGAAACTGAAAAAAAGAGAAAACATTCCCTTAATGTACAGTGGATTAAAACTACATGGACTTTAGAATAGCCTGCTTCAAAAGATCAACCATAACTGTATCTCCAAAAATATTTTAATTTCCACATTAAGCTCTTCGCTTCCTCCTGCCTCCTTTACTCAAGCAGTCCAACATACTGCACACTGATGAGAAATACAGCAGCTATGAACTATGGACTATTTTCAGGAACATGTTTAAACTTGTGGCAGCAGTACTGTTATACATAAAGCCCTGTGATAAAATTTGCAGTAATAACAAATGTTTCATTCTGCACTAATTACAGTTTGGCACAGCAAGAAGCACAATAGTGGTAAATAGGAGATTAAAATAAGGGTCATTTATATTTATTGATAGTATCTATCACTAATTAAATTTCATCTGTGCTGTATCTGCTTGTGGTCGTAAGATATTTGAACACTGGTGGCATTCGGCTGCAGCTGTACTTTGTGCAATTGTCCCTGGTGTAGCAATCTCACTAACGGAGGGTTAAATCAGTGGCTCGAAGGTGAAGAATCCAGACTGGTTTGAATGCAGCTGTGTGTGTGTGTGTGTGTGTGTGTGTTTGTGTGTGGACAGAGAGACTAAGAGCAGTGGACTGCGTAGTGCTATGCTTGTTGTCTGAGCAGGTTTGTTTTGGGTTGTTGATCAAGCGTGCTCTCTGTTTTGTCGGTGGCGCCAGTCAGTCTGCAACACGCCGTTCACACACCCCCTCTATTCATTCGCTTCTCACAGGTGTGCAGTGAGCCCATCCAAAGCCAAGCCAAGCGTTGGCAGCGAATCCGACACACACCAGGCCCAACGCGGGATTACGAAGCAGTTCTGAAACTAATGGCTTCTAAACCATAATTTATAAACATTTCAGTGTTAACTGTCAGTGATGGCTGAGCCAGTGTTCTTCTCTCTTCACTCTAATTTCTGTCAGCAAAGGATCTACTGAATTCGGATAAAGATAAAGAAGCCCCCCCTTCCCTTTCTCTCTCTCTTTCTCTTATATTTCCTCAGTGGTAAGGTTTGGCATTTGCCCATATCGAGAACAAGCTTGTCTAATTTTTACTAAGAAACTTCACACTGTAAAGCTTTGCAGTAAAGTAACATTGAACGGTAAAATGTTGACATCTATTGTTAAAAATAGATGATTTGTTTTAAACAGGGATTTCTCTGCGATTGAATTGTTTAATATTGTAAAGAAAGGAAATACATGTTGACAAATAATCCTGTATATACATAAAATCGGATGTTCTATAATTGTATGTGTAAGAAAATATCTATATGCTATTGTAATTACAAGATATTTTTATTGAAAGGTTCTGTTTTGTAAATATTGTGTTTTCCATAAGTGTAGTGAAGAAATACATGATTGTTCTGCTAATAAAGATCTGACATCATAACGCTCACCATGCTCTCCTCTGTCCTGTGTACGTACAATATGTCAAAAGTGAATTATGTACAGCTGTAAAATATTTTTTTAAAACAAATTAGAATTTTAATCAGGAATTGGAATATGTGTCATGAATAAATATATGCTTAATATAATCTTCTTCAAAAGGCTAATAACTACATAGTGTTGTGCATACATGTGAATGCATGATTTATAATACGATTTCTTAGCTAGCTAGGAGGAACACAACTTTATGAATTGACTCTTTTTCATGCTTTTTTATTTTATATGCTTTTATTCATTTTTTACACAAAATATATGACAGTTTTAGCACATCATTCTTCCTACATTTCTCACAGAAATAAGAGCTGTATTTGTTACAGTTTGTTCTTTTCAACATACCACAGGTTAAGATTAGGTTTACATGTGTGGGGGAGCCTTTTCCCTTTTCTTAGAACTTCATTTGCGTGAAACCCGATAGAAATCCTACCATGCTGCCTTTGTTAGTTTGAACTTGTACAATTTTGTCATGTGGTTAGGTTGGTGTGAAACTGTTTAAACAGTACATACAGTACAAACAGAACCAATTAGATTAGACATGCAAAAACTCTACGAAGCGTCAGTTCATCTGTCAGTTCATCTGTCAGTTCATCATTTTTCTGGTGGGAATCCTCACCCTACACAAAAAACAGGAGAGATTATTCTATTCTTGTGAAATAGGAAATCTAATTCAGGTGAAAGTATAAACTGTAAAAATATATCAAATATTCCAGTGCTGGCTTTCAGATGCATTTTATTTCACTGTGTTTTACATTTATCTGCACTTATCAAAATATCATTTTTATTTAAACAGAACCAGCTTTTTAAACCATGCAATTAAACTGTACCATCTATTTCTATTCTCATGCTAATTTCTGTGAAGTCCCTCTCTTGAATGTCGCAACAGTTTAAATGGAAATATCGATCTACGCATTTACATATTATTAGCTCTTGGCATTCAATTATTTTAGCACTGAAAATGTACTATACGAATACCTCGAATGACTCCATTATGCATTAGCTTCTGGGAGAATTGCATGATTAATGTATAGCCTTGTTCTTAATTCAGTTGAATTGCAAGTTGTGAACTACTGCATGTGCAAGCCTTTTCTCTCAACTGTGCCCTCTAATGGAATGATCTGCTCAGGGTCTGAATGTTAAGCATGGCAGATTTTTCCAGCTGTTATTTTTATTGAAAAATAGTACAATCATTCACATTATTGTAATTAATCAGCCATGATAATCATGTATTGTGAGCTTCAGTTATCTTCATACACAGAGACCATAGAATCTGTTACATAAATAAATTCAGATTTTCAAACATGACCAGATAAAATCTTGCTGAATTAAAAGAGGGTCTCCTGAACAGTAATAAAAATGAAACACTGTGATGCAGAACGTCCTAGTCTTTAAACAAATATCTGTCCTCTCAAGAAACTTTGGTTTATTTTAAAACTTTGGTTTTGGGCTACTAGGGATGTCATAGATTGTTTAGTTATTTGTTAACTAATTTATGAAGACTATATAAAGAATATATTAACACCACAAATATGTAGACACTACAAACATTCATATATATATATATATATATACAATTCACTCATATATAAAATGTACACTTCTCTGTTACGTAGACTACCACTAGCAATTTTCAGTGATTAGTCTGTCTCCCGAAATCACGGTTGCCATTTAATTTTCATGAGTTTCAAGAGACTGATGAGGTCGTGTAAAATGGTGCATTATTTAATAAAATCAACTTATGTATGTATAGGAGACTTAATGGGCCTGTCTCTTTGTTTGAGGCTGGCACACCTGACTGCCTCTGTCTCGCTCTCTCTGGTGGCTTTCCGTCTGGTTGTGTATGCTGAAGAGGGGGATCGTGGGAAATGATCACATCCTGTAAGATAAGAATAGGCTTCTGAGCTTTGCTGGTCAATTGTCACAGAGCAGCGGTCACACCGAGATCACCGGCTTGGAAATGTTTTCAACCAGCGTTGCTTTTACCAGGCAGGCCAGGTTTGCTGTTGTAAAGTCGATGATTGTTTGAACAGGTGTGTGAATGTGTGTGTGTGTGCATGCATGTGTGTGTACTGCAAATATAACAGAAAGGATGATCCGGACACCTTATTGAAATATGATTCGGGTTATGATGTGTTCTTGGTTGCCTGACAGAATACATTTCCATGGCAGATTACAATGTGGATGCACTGTTTTTGAATGCACTGTGTGGTTTTGCTGTAATAGAACAAATATATGAACATTCCTTCCTTCCTTCCTTCTTTCCTTCCTTTATTCATTCATTCATTCATTTCCAGGAAGCACTTGATTATTATTCAAATAAAGTAGTGTGCATTTCTATCATCTTGTGACCATTAAATAAAGACACAAACAGGAGGCAAAATAGAAGAGAATACACAAGCATAGCAACAGAATATTTCACATTATTACTAAGAATTTTGACAGTTTGCTCTCATTTGCATTAAATTACACCAGACAATCATGCACATGCCTTTACCATGTCAGCTATGCACTTTAAAGCAGAGGGATATATTTTTCCTTCCTAATCACTCCTACCCCCTACAGAGGAATGGCAAGGGTGGATTGTGGAGAGAAGGACGAAAATATGCAGGGTCTTGGACACCACCTGATTACAGGCTAATAGCCCCTGAGTGATTGAACACCTTAGGCTTCTGGCTAATTGGTGCTATTTAAAGCACCTATTAGAGCACAATGCCTGCCACAGGCACTCTCATCAACAAAAGCAAAAGCCCTGGAGCTAGCAAATATGGCCTAGAAATGATGATATAGAAAGAGGTGAAATATTGCAATGAGACTGTTTATCAAAAAAAGGAGAAGTAAAAGTCATTTTATGTCTAAATGAGATTTTATAACAGAGTGTAAATTGTGTGTTGCAGAACATGTAAAGATAAATAGATAGATAGATGCACTGTTACTGTGAAATTGAACCAATCAAATGTTTGCACCCAACACAATAAATATGCTGATTCATTAATTTCATTAACTGCTTTATCCTGATCAGGGTCACAGTGCAACCTGGAGCTTATCTCATAGGCCTGAAGGGCACCATAAACACACATTCACACAGTTTGAATGTGGAGTTTTGTTTGAGCATGTCAAATGTGAAACATGTCATTTGTAAAGAGATGTGCATAAGTTTTCACAAATGTGGCTGCACAGAAAATAAGATCTTAAGTAAAAGGGTTTTTCCAGATGCATTTAGTGTTGATCCTTGCCAAGGAAAAGGACAATGTACAATACATACAAGGGGAGTAACACTTTAAATCCAAAATGTGCTGGGATTTTAAAGGAATGCTTTAGCTCACTGCTTTTTATTTAACCTGGCTTTTGCTGCTTTCTCCCCTGTGTGCGGTCTTTTTAAAAAAATAAAGCCTGTGCAGATTTAGTTCTGAATCCAAATGTGATGAGTTTCACAATAAGGTCCAGATTTGCACTTTTGGTCCAGATTTAGTATGAACTGAATATAAAAATCTGACTGATAACAAAAGGGTTCAAGTCATGTGATCATTTTGACTAGTGTACACTCTTAAATATAAAAGATCATTTAGAGCCTTTTTTTAAAGACGTTTTTGATCAATGGTTCTTTAACCTTTTTTTTGGTGCCACAAAGCAAAAATATATATATTTGTCTTATTTTGAATATTCTGTGGAAGGAGATTGATGGTGGAAAATGACTAACAAAAATATCTTAAGCATCAAAGCATTCAAAATGGATCTTTAGGAAACAAAAAGCAATTCTGCTATTCTTCGTTACGCTTTATTTTTAAGATTAGAATTTGCAGTAGATTCCATTCAGAGATTTTTTTTTATTTACATTTCTGTAAAGAATAATAATTCTGTAATCCTGTATACATTTCTACATGTGTAAGGATTTATGTGTTAATATAATGAAAGATATGGCAATGTAATACAATCTAATAACTTAAAAATCTGTGTAAATGTATAATATATCCCCTTTATCTATATTAGTTTAAGTCTGTGTAGCACCCAATATGTTGTTGTGATATAAACAAATGCGAAAAGGAAATGAAAGAACATTACAAAGGAGAAAAAAAATAAAAGAGAGAGAAAAGATGGTGAACAAAAGAAGGAAACATGGAGGAATGGGCTACATGCAGTCTGTGCCAGCTCCAGGGGGATGAATTACAGAAATGAGCTCTACATCCCATGCCAGGCTTTTCTCTCACATCCAAATGCCTCTCCACCACCCCCTCTCAATTCATCCATCCATCCCTAGAGAACAAGTGATTAGAGAGGAGAGCAAGGGTTCTGGATCTGTTGCAGCTGGGATGGGTTGCCAGCCATGGAGGACAAACACGACCCCAAGGTGCCATGATCACACAGGCAATATGTCACGGTGAATGCCAGAGCAACGTGGCAGAACCGAAGCTACAGGTCTTTTGGCATTGTGCCTGTGGGATGAGTTCAGCGTAAACATGAATGTGAAAATTCTCTTTTTGTGCAAAAATTATGTTTTTTTTATATCATTGCAATGAAAAACAGCTTCGTATGAAGCTACATAATAAGTTAAATGTTTTAATCTAAGAACAGCTGCTGTGAGGAAGACAAATTTATTGCTGATACGCAATTCTGAAATTAGATCAGAAATTATATTCCTGGTGAATGCAGAGATTGCCTGTGGGGATTGCTGTCAGGCAAATGTCATTTTGCAGCCTGGGATGATACATGAGCTCCCCTGTTCATGTATTGTGAATATTGAGTTAGGAAACGCCTTTCTTTCTAAACAAATTCACCTCTTTATATTTTCCTTGTGACAATGCAGCTAAAAAATGTGACAATGCAGCTAAATGTTCATGGCATTTAGACTGGCTCTTATATTTCCTATGAAGAACCTATCTATCTATCTATCTATCTATCTATCTATCTATCTATCTATCTATCTATCTATCTATCTATCTATCTGTCTGTCTGACTGTCTGTCTGTCTGTCTATCTAGCTAGCTAGTGTTAGGGGTGGGGTTGCACCTATGTGAAATGTATTGATGTTGAGCAATCTTGCTTTTTTCTGATGACTAGTTTTGGGATTAGCTGCTTGTTTTCCAGATTATTGTATACCTATGGTGATAGACATGTATAACTGTTATATGAAAAACCATTACCTGTCACCTTTTAATATGTAGATCAAACTGATTAATTTACCATCTGATTCCCATGTTAATATGTTCCTGTTAAAGAGTTGCTTTTTTTCAGTGACTGGGGGATTAATGACCAGATGGTCAGCTTCTGAGAGTATGACTTTTTGTGTGTTGCCATGATATGGCCAGCAGCAAAAGCAATAACATCCCACTGTCTGTTTACCACAGATTCACTTGGCCTGTTTACCAAGACCTCCAGTGTGCTCCCCCTTTTAGCAGCATTAAAGAGATTTTTAAACAATGAGGGGAATAAACCAGCAAGCTGCTTAAGAACAATTATTAATTTCAACTTTTTTATCAGAATGGGAAAAAATAATAATAAAGGAAAATCTGCTCACTTTTTCAACATGATCCCGGAAGATGAATTATGCCATTGTATGTAACCATGTCACAGACAGTTCAACCAATAAACAAACACCAAAAACAGATAAATAGTATGTACCTATTAACACTTATGCTGATTATGCACTAGATTCATGTAGTAAGTAATCATGGTTTGTTACTGTTTGTTTTAGAAATATGGGCCTGTGATAATAAGACCTGTGTGTTTAACTTGGGAAATGTAGCACCATTTTGATTAATTCCTTCTGCAACCATTTAACATCATTGCCAATTTGACTGATGATATTCTATACCAAGCAGGTCTTTTATCAGACTATCCCTCTGCATTAAATGGTTGTTATGATTTCTGAATGATGAAGCATAGCTAAAGGCACCAAGCTCTCCTTCATGCGTCTGGACTAGGAAATTCTGTTTTTGTTCTGTCAACAAAGATTCATAGGATGACCGAAACATTGTGGCATAACGCAGGCTTCACAACTACGGGGTGCTCAGTCTCTACAGAAGTCCACAATCCAAAGTCACAGATCCAATGACATTGCTGGAGTCATTTATATCCAAAATTGACTTTTTGATTCAAAAATGTTTGCTCTTGAAGCAAGTATATCCATCCCTTTGCTTATTCAGTATAACAGAGTTTTCCCTGCAATTCTTCTGGTGCCAACAGGGTAAACAGACAGACGGCTGGGTAGCTTGGGGTGTAATCCTCTCTTTATTTGAGCAGGTAAAGAGGTTGCAGAGGTGCCAGCTGTTCTGTTCTCTCTCACACAAAAACGACTGTGGGTGGCTTGGCACTGTGGCATGGCGACAGTTTCTATGGCAGGCGTGTGATATTTGTGGACCATATCTCAAATGTGGGAGAAATGTAGCAATCTGCACCACTTATACCAACCCACTTTCTCTCTCTTTCTCTCTCTCTCTCTGCATCTGTCCCTTTCTCTCAATTGTTATCTTTCCTAGTTTCTCTTTTTTTGCTGTTAATCTCTTAATCTTTCTCAAAGTATATCTCTCAGTATCTCTCCTTCTATCCCTCCCTTATCCTTAGCGGGCTTGGGTAGAGGAAATGAAAGGTCCCTGGAGCTGGTGGCAGCTATAATGAGAAATGAGACTCACTCCTCCAGTCTCTTACTGTGCTGCTTAATGGCCTCATACTGTAGCTAAAGCAAATGGTGAGCTCTGAAACCAGACATAACCTCTTTCACAGCCCATAATACTGAGAGAGATTTGGGTTAAATGGTTAAAACAAAGAGTTAGCAAATTTTCTTAGAGTGATTTAAAAAATCTCAGAGTGATTAAAAAAATCTCAGAGTGATCTGCATCAGAATTCCAGGGATAAAAAAAGGTCAGTGCCAATCTTTTTGTAGTCATATAGTCTGTCAAAGGCCTTGTACATACTGTTTAGTTGTACTAAAATACATAATCACTTAAATAACAACAAGAACAACAACTGAATGTGATGTTTTAAAATATTGTTCATTATTATTATTATTATTATTATTATTATTATTATTATTATATTATTTGTTATTCAAGTCTGCATTCTGCCACTATTCCCTCCATGTCAAGACAGCATCATATGATCACATGTTCATGTAAACAGAGCAGAGCTAAGCCTAGTTTAAGATGAGTGAGAATTGGCTCAGCTCTGAGGTGAAGAGTGTTGTGGCTGGACATAAACACAAGTGCTGTTCTGTGCCTGTACTAAGCAAATTCACTCTGTTTCCTGGGTGACAGCAGTGCCAGGGTGTGAGTGTGTGTGTTCTCACACGTGTGTTTGCATATTTAGTGACATCCATTGTTAACAGTAAAATTAAGGTTAAAAAATGAATTATGGCAATAAAGTAGGTTGCATCTGAAGCATTACAGCTGCAGTGCTAGCAGTGTCAATTACTGAAGAAGACTGCAATGTATACCATAGATTTTTCTTGAGAGAGAGAGTGTGTGTGTGTGTGTGTGTGTGTGAGAGAGAGAGAGAGAGAGATCTGAATAATTGACCATAGTACTCTGTGCAATTTACTAATTACCAGGGGAGCCTAACTGGGTGTCCTTGTGGATTTGTCTGTGGCATCCCCCACCACATGGATCAGCTGTGTAGCTGCAATTTATTAGAAAGGTGTCGTCAGTGCTAATTTATGCTGATTCATCTGACAGCCTCTGCTGAAAAAGAGGGGTTCTGACCTAGCAGTACCCTCTGCTCAAAAAGCTGTTTTATATCTATGTCTATATCTATATCTACATCTATCTATCTATCTATCTGTCTGTCAGTCAGTCAGTCAGTCAGTCAGTCAGTCAATCTATCTATCTATCTATCTATCTATCTATCTATCTATCTATCTATCTATCTATCTATCTATCTATCTCTACAGTTTTTACTTTGCCACTAACAGTCTCTGCACAACATTGGTTTCCCTACAGCAAGAATTCCACTTCATCTATGCAAATGAGCCTTTCTGAAACACAAATATAAAACCACGAAGATTGCATACAAAAACAAGCTATTAAAAAGGATCAGCAAAGTGATAGCCAAAAATATAAAGCAGCACACTGCAGAAGGAGCACCTAATCTTCTCCTCTGCCTGCATGACATCCTCACGCCCACTCATGTGCATACTCACCAGTCCAATAATCTCGGTTATTTATTTATTTCAATGTGCAGATATTTATTAATATATTTTCCCATGCACTCTAGTTAGATTAGGTCTAATATGGCCCCCTCAGTAACCCTGGGCTTTATTTGCACCATGTAAATCTCATCAGCCATTCAGGGCCATTCCTAATATGCTTAGACAGCTGAGAGTCATGTTTTATTCATAAGCTCAGAAAATTCTTCATATAACCGGATCCCTATTCGGGATGAAGTAATATGTGTTGTGGCGACATCCAGGGATCATCTATATTCTGAAAATAATGAGATGCCTTGTATACTTTGCAAAATGTAATCCATTATGATTACAGAAACATCAAACCTTCCCAATTCTATGTATTATTCAATAGATTTGAGGGAGTTTCATTGCTAATACTAAATTACTATCGTAGACCATGTAGTCCAATTTCTTCTCCCAGCTACTCTCATTATTCAGCTATTGTTTATATGGTAAGTGTGATAGGACAACAGTCAGTGGACTGTTCATGATGATGAATGATTTGCGGATTGCAGCAATAGGCCACTTTTTTACCCATTTGATTGTGGAGTACTGATTAAAAATTGTCTTAAACATGCTTACTGTTATAATGCAGTTAATTATGTGAGACGTTCTGCAATCACCGATCATCAATTCCCATTCATGAAGTTTAAATAAAATAGTTAAACAATAGATTTTCTATTGTTTGGTCTTTCTCTAAGAGGAACAGATTGTGTACTGTTTTAAAATCATATCCTAAAATAAACTGGGTGAAGTTAGGCCACTGACAAAAATCTGAGTCAGTCTCCCATGTCAATGTTATGAGCCACTGTGCAGGTTATTCTGTGGGACTGCGGGTGATCTTTGGCTTGCTGATGCCCTAGAGGAAGAAAAGGTTGTCAGGCATATTCACAAAAGAGTGGTGAGGAAGAGGAAGTTGCATGCTGGTCAGGGACGAGTCTTTACTGATGAGTGGAATGCATCGGTCTCAGATGGCACACTAATTGTTTGATTATACAGGTCTCCTCATTAATGAAGCTCCTCTCCTGCGTTTGGGAACATGGCGCGCCACTGAATTACCCGCACGACTCTCATGCTGGGAAAGCTGATCACTCATTAGTGGTGACTGAGTGACATAAACAAGCCAAGATTACAGTAACTACACAAACACATGCACACACATTCACAATCATAGTGCTTTCTTTCTTGCATTCACCAACTGGATTGTGTGTAAGTGTTTTGGGTTGCTACACTTTAATTTAAATTCCGCTGTTTTTAAAATTCCATTTTGTTTCAAAGGCATTTTACCTGAAAGGGACAAAAGATAGATAGATAGATAGATAGAGAAATGTATATTGTTTGTTTTGA
>JAOVVG010000047.1:19975424-19987710 GCA_028566375.1 Leptodoras nelsoni | reverse complement strand
GGAGGGTGTTGATGATCGTCTTCTCCACAACTGTCGAGTCAGCAGTCTTCCCCATGATTGTGGTTGTGTGTGCTGAAGTAGACCGAGAGATACACTGTGTATACATACTGTTTGAGATACTGGATTTCTGATTTCCATGATCTGTAAGGTATAATGATGAAAATGAAGACAAAAAGGCTAGAAATGTGTCACTTCATATGTAATGAATATAAAATATGACACTTGACCTTTTTCAAATTAAATTATGAAAAGAATTGACTTTTTCCACTATATTCTAATTTTTTTTAAAGTTGCCCTAGTATGTACCAAGATTTCCCCTGACTCCCTGAATCTTTTCATGATAATTCATGATGACAAATCTTCATGAATTCATGATGGCAATCTTTCACTGAGAAACACAGTCTTTGAACTGACTGACAATTCTCTCACGACATTTGGCACAAAGTGGTGAACCATTAATGCTTGCCCAGACTAAGCCTTTGGTGAATGCTCCTTTCTTGATGACCTCACCTGTTACCAGTTAAACTGATAATTGTGGACCACCCAGAACAGTGTTACTTGTAAAACCTTTTCAGTTTTTTCATGCCTTGACTTTTTTGAGTGTGTTGCAGCCATCAATTTTTAATTAGTTTATATTTAACAAATAGAATTAAGTTGTTCATTGAAAACATTGAAAATCTTTTCTTTGTCCTTTTATCTGTTAAATAAAAAACTCTGTCTCCGGTAACATAATTACATAGTAATTTATATTTCCATAGCCTAAAAACATGATGGAATTAATATTAAAGAAAGAGGGTTAAATCTACATCCATAGCTTGGAATAAAGGTTTTTTTTTTTTTTTTGAAGTTACAACGTTAATGGCATGGTAGACAGCACAGAATGCAGATCTACAGTATATAATGGCATGTGTTAGTTTTTTCAGTATGGATTGACTGATGGCCTGAGGAAATTGTAACATCTTACAAGCTAATATACATTACAAAGTAAAATTAGAATAACTTTGTCTGTCATTGCTCTAATCATGTGTTTATAAATTCTGTTGTAGCTTTTAGTAATTTGTAATTAAAAAGTTAAGCGCTGAAGCCACACGTAGTGTATAAAATTGGAAAACAAAAGTAAGAGTAGGCAGCACTTCCATTGGAGAAGTTCATTGGATTGACATCATTCATTTTCTAAAAAATGTTACATTTAATGTATGTGTCTTTAAAATTATTATTAATATTCATGTTTTCAGTCATGACCAAACCAAAATACGCTGTTTACAAAAAGCAGATAATGTGAACAACGAGTCAGCGCAGACCGTATAGCGGCTTAATACCATAATGCACTGTGATGTTGATGTCCAAGACCTATTAAGAAGTGGAAACACGTGTGATACAGGGGGATTTAATACCTGCCTTCAAATAATGGAGGGGAGCCACACAATGAAACACCTACATACCTCAGGGAGGGCAGAATGCCTTACTTACTGGCATACAGTTACAGTCCCTTACTTGTAACACTGGTCACTTTGTATTTGGGTTTTAAATTCCATGCGTTCATGTCAACATTCAGAGCAAGTGTTAGAGGTCTGGGGCATTGAGCAGTGCATAATGAGCTGTTACTAATATTACTAATGATTTTCTTCACTGCTTTACACATGAATGCAGTTCAGTGAGGGGATGGTATGTTTGCACCAGCCTGGTCTCTACATGGAACATTTGTAGGAATTCACACAAGAATGAAAAGATATGAAAGGATAAAGTAATATTAAGGGATGATGTCAACAATTTGGAGTTTTTGTTTAAAAGTTCATTCATATGAATTCTAACAAAAATAATATTAGTAGTTAGAATTGCCATGAACTTTGTGTTTGCATTTTAATGGTGCTCTTTTTCTGTGGTTATTACGATGACTGGTTAAAATGGCAATGCCTGAACCACACTGCAATGCATAAAGACATACAAGTTAGGAAGCATGGTTGATTTATTCCATTGCGCTGTTCATTTCTCAGTTTTAATGAATCAGAAGGTGTTGATTCATTTTCTATACCAGTACAACTCTGACAGTAGTGCCAGCTGCAAGACAAATCACAGACATGCATGGCATATATCAATGCACTCCTTCTGATGCTTGTATGGCAGACAATCCAGCAGCCTAATAATAAAAAATAAAAAAAATTATTTAACAAAGATGATAAAAATGATATTTTAATTATAGTATAACTAACAAGAAGCTATGCTCAAGATTTATGCAAAAGAATTGTTTATTTTACACTTGTGGAAGTAAAATGTAGTGTCAAAGCTTTGCAAGAAGATAAATGTGATGTTCGTTTAAGCTTCCTGGCACTGGGGACGTTTGCAAGAGGGAGAGGAAAAGAGAGAAATGAACACTTGGGAGAGAGCAACAGTTTATAGCTGCTATGATTGCAGGGATTCATTTGTTTTGTAGATGTTTCACAACATTAGGTTTATATGTAAGTACAAATGCAAAAAATAAGAAGGATGTGCACTTTCAGTGGGAATTAGGACCATGTTATAAAGACAGTGGTAGCTCAGTGGGTTAAGACTCCAGGCTGTGGCTTGGAAGGTTGGGGTTTCGAACCCTGATCAGGGCTACTGCTGTTCTCTGTCCCAACATCCCACTTAAGGGGAAGTGTTGCATCTGGCGTAAAAGCTGTGCCAGACTAAGGTGCGGACTTGATCCTCTGCGGCGACCCCAAAGAATGGGAGCAGCTGAAGGCAGTTTTATAAAGACAAATAAAACACTCTGAGGCAGAACTCCAGGGTAACAGCCCCCTGTGTCAGTACTCTACGTTATAGAGTATTTCTCTATGGACTCTTTTTGTACTGTATTACATACTTGTGTTCAGCCACCATTACTGATATATTTCAGCGCCTCAGTATGGATTATATTATATCAGTATTCAGTATGTAACCTTTATTTTGCCGTGTAGTCCTGCTCCATTATCTGCCCTGGAGTTCTATTCAGGTGACAATTGCTACAAAAGCTTTCTGTCTCCAGCTGCAGCATTGTCTTCTGCTGTTTGCATAATTGAGATGTGTTTATGTGTTAGGCTGATTGGATGAATTCATTTTACAAGGGCCACTTTCCATTAAGTGATCTGAAACTCTTTAACCCACAAAGAGCACACACTCCTGGAAGGATTAGTTTGTTAACCAATATGTGGTATTATTGCTGTTGCTCAGCTCACAGCTCACTTCGCTTTCTCTAGAGCACACGGGTTCTCGCTGGTGTGATATTAAACCGCTTCATTGTTCTGCTCTGGTCTGTAGCGATTGTGCTTGGCTAATGCAACCCAGCATTAGCATAGCGTTTGATGTTGAGTTTGAAGATGTTTAGGTGCTCTGGGTTTAACAACTGTGTCGAGTGTTGTGCCCTCTATTTACTTCAGTAACAACATCAAACAATACACGGTCGCCTCGACGGTTATGGCTGCGGTGTTCATCAGCGGTGTTCAGTGGGTTAGCTTTACAATGTCGTAAACCACACACACATAAACGTCAGAACTGTGCTCTGTTACTTCCCTGTGTTTGAAAGAGGAAAAATGAAGTGTGACAGAAAATGCTTCACTGTTTTCTGTTTGCAAAAGAGAAGCACACCAAACTTTACGGTTATACTTTGTTTATCAGTTTTGCTCACTGCTTCTTTTTTCTCCTTTCCCTCTCAGGAGCTGATAAAAGAGCCATCGCATACGTGGACAAGCCAGACCTGATGAATACAGAAGCAGAGAAGGAGGAGAGGGGAGGAGAGGAGGAGTGAGGGACAGAGAGGGGAAGGTGGAGATTAGAGGGGTGAAAAGAGAGAAGGAGCTCTCTGGGAGAGAGGAGATAAGAGAGAAAAGGTGAACAGGAGCACTTGTCACTGCAGATGCTAGTCTCGATTTGCTTGAGAGGGAAGGAGCACTGCAGAGAAATGGAGAGAGAGAGAGAGAGAGAAAGAGAGAGAAGATGGTATGGAATGACCTAGAACACAATGCTCTAGCTGATTACAGAAAAGACTATGTCTCTCTGCAGGGCTTTGCATTGTGTGACTGGACTGCAGTGGGGAAATTCTGCCTGCAGTCTGAAACCTATATGAATTTTAGTTTTTATACTGATTCAGCTGACAGCTATTACTAGAGTTCAAGGTGCCTTGAGGTCAAAATACAGCTCCTGCCATTTCTGTTTAATCGTATGTGTCTACATTTACACCTTTGTGTATCTATGCGTGTGTCTGTGTATGTGCACATTTGAATCAGTGGAGTCACGCTTTTAGTTTGACAAGTTGTCACTGTGGCTCGGAGTGACAGTCATGCCCTTTTGATAGGAGGAGCAGTGGAAAGGTCTTCTGCTAGAGGTTGATGTGTGTCAGTCACTTATAGGAGAATGCTGCTGTCAGTGCATTTGGACCACTTACTCTCACACACGTGCACACACACACACACACACACACACACACACACACACACACACATACACGCACACAGATAATGCTCCAAATATCAGGTGAGAGGACAGAGTGCTGGCAGAAAGGAGATTGCTTGACCTTATTGTTTGCCTTCATCTCGTCTTTGTTCTTCACAAATAAAGGTTTTTTAATAAACTGAAAAGGTCCTATGCTACAGCCCAGGGAGCCGGAGAAAGGAGGCAGTGAGGTATGGCACAATGTGGTAGCACAGAAAGGAGAAGCTCATCAGAAAATAACAAAGGTGCAAGTTAAAGATAAGGCGGCTGTCCGAGATTAATCCTGACGCCTTGATTGTTTTCTTTAATACCAGTCTTGCCACAGCAAGCGATAAGTTTGCTGAGTAATTTAGGCTTTTTTTTTTTTTTTGGAAGGAGCAAAGGGATGGTGCAGGGAATAATATTCAGGTGTGCCTAGTAATTGATTTCCCTTTTTCGCTCTCTTGCTCATGCTTTTGGTGAAAGAAAAGAAAAGGAAGGCAAAGTGCTTTTTGTTCCACTTTCTTTTTGCTCTTTTTTATACCCCTCACATTTCCCCTCAAGGATTAATAAATGTGCTTTATTCAAGACTTTAAAGGGGAGCTTGCTCCTGTGAAAGCTTCTTTATGTAGGCCGGTTAAGGTTTCATGGCAATTTTAAATCAGAAGATTTATTGCAGACTACAGACATATTTGCTTGATTTAAATTTAGGAAAAGTATAATAATAGATTGATGTGCAGTATGAAAAACTGATAATAGATTCCTGAGCTTTAATTTAAACTTGGAACTGGTGTAAATGAGGCAGGACAAAAGTGACCGAGCCATGCGGCAATGCTGATCTTCAATTAAACAGATAACTAGACCTAGGTCATGCTCTAGTTAACATAGTAGAACAATGCTAACATATTCAAAGCACCAAATTCAATCTGCATTTTTGTTCAGTTGTAGAAAACGCACACTGTTTGTTTGGGGAGACCGGAGAACCATTTACAAGATTAAATGCGTCAAAGTATTTCTAATTACTGTACAAAATTTATGAAGCGCATGTCCAGTAAATCTTTACTGTTCATGGCACTATATTACGTGACACCCACCCTTCCCTTTTTCAGGGTTGCTTTTGAAAATGAACATACTATAAGGTTTTATTTACAAATGTTATTACAATTAGTCCTTCATTTGCAAGTGTAACATAATGGGAATGTGTAATATGAGGAGGCTCTGTGGTTTCAGGGCTGACAAAGGTGCACTTGCATGTGTGTGTCAGAAACAATGAGCCAAAATATTGTTACACACAAAGGCCTATGTTTAAATTAAAAAAAAAAATAAAAAAATAAAAAAATGATTACAAAATGTGAACATTTCAATTTCAAGATTCATTTCAACAAAATATCATTTTAACAATTTTATAGAAGGAGTGGAAATATTTTTTGCTATTGTCTGAATAATTATGTAATGGGAAGCGCAGCTATTTGATGTTGTCCCTGGTGCTGAACAATTCGATACTGTGCCTTCAACTCTGTGCTCAGCACCAAGGACAGCATCAAATAGCTATGCATCACAGGCAACATTCCCAGTTGTTGTTGCAAATTTCAGAATTATTCAAACAATGACAATAATTTTTGAATCACAAGAAATCGATTTCTGAGACAATTCTGGTCTTCTTTGATATGCTACATGACCACCTTCCCTTTGGAAAAACTTGCCCTTGATCCAATATGGTGGCTTTCAAATGGCAGCCATGTATAAATAAAATATAAATATAAATATAAATAAAAGCACACATACACACATTCTTGAAAACAGATGTAGTGAGGTTGAGCCCTAGACAGCCCTGGCCCAATTTAACCTCTGTCCATTTGTGTGGTTTTTCAGTGAAAGCAGAAGATGGTGGTTCGGAGATCCAAAATCATTGTTTTGTCCTTCATGCCTCTGTCGTTAGTGGGCCTCAGGCCTTATGAAGACATTAAGATTACCTGCAGGAGAAGGGCAAATACATTTTAGAGAGGGAAAGGCTATCAAAATCAATATCGGACAGTATCTATTGTGCACAGCATCATTCTGTAGCCCAGTGTAGCCAGTGGTGATAAGACAGATTAACTTCTCTGCAGTCCACTGAATACTGCTTTCACCATTGTCATCTTTTACTAAAAATTTACAAGTACAATAAGTAATGGCCAAAATAACATGTTTTGCTCTGAAGTGTGACTAATTCACAGACTGCTTTCACTCATGTATTATTCTGAACAATGACTATGTGTATGTTCTTTAATTAAAGAAAGAAAGTGCTAGACATTCATATTGAACCTATATTTGCAAGTGTTTGTGTGTATGGTAGTGTTATACATTTCTTTGTTGTAATGTGTGTATGTGTGTGTGTGTGTGTGTGTGTGTGTGTGTGCATGTGTGTGTTTGTGTGTGTGTGCTGGCTCTGTAAGTGTTCTACAGATGTTCTTCACTGTTTTGTTTATCACCATTCATTTCCTCGCTTCCTGTTGCCCATTTGCAAAGCCTCACTGCAGTGTGTTT
This sequence comes from Leptodoras nelsoni, assembly GCA_028566375.1. Lineage (NCBI taxonomy): Eukaryota > Metazoa > Chordata > Actinopteri > Siluriformes > Doradidae > Leptodoras > Leptodoras nelsoni. The sequence continues at coordinate 19,980,759 of JAOVVG010000047.1, read as the reverse complement.
GGAGCAGATGGCAAGGGACTGAGGCACCATTGCAGTGGAAACGGTGTTTAATTGCTTTAAGTAAATCGATATGAAGCGGCAGCACACAGCGTTTCCACACTGCATCAGACCCTTACTGCAATTACTACATTGATTGGCCAGAGCTAATTGAAGGCTTCATTATGAAAAGTTCACAAAAGCACATAGCTCATCTAGAAACAATGATTTTTACACTGTTAAATCTAAAATATAGTTTTTTAAAGCATTTACTGTAACACAGCAGCTGCTCTTAATGTCCTGTGAATATTTCATGATGAATGGACCAACAGATATGATCCAAAATGGCTTGGAATAAAAATAGATTTAAATAGACTTACATTCAAATTAAACCACATTTTTGCTTTCTCCTGTAAAGCTGCACTTTTGGAGATATTTGCTTTGTATTTGTGACTTTTCTTTGGACAGCAATGATTTATTCCTTTATAATATAATAGAATTATTTATTTTTTTATTTCTGTGACTGACAATTGGTAGGAGGTAAATGAGTCATGATGATTATGCACTATGTTATGACTGACCACATTTTAGATAGATGTACAGAATGTGGGTATACTAATAGACGTACCAGGGAGTATGTGATTTTATCAGAACAAGCTTTTTATAGCTGAGAGTTAAATAAAATGATCACTCAGAGACCCTCTTTAAAAAACGTATTAAACATACTCTACAAGAAGGCAACCTATTTTAAAATGTTCTTCAAATGTGTGGCTTTGTCACTGTTTCCCATCTCTTTGTCTCTCATAGGCTTGTGTGTGGTGTCCAGTCTAGTTATATATCAGTGTACATAATTAGTCCTAATATGAAAAAAAAGCATGATGGTTCAAGAATGAATGCAGAAGAGAATGTTGTATTACATTAAAATCTATAGGAGTTCATTTATAACATATGATTTTAATGACTGTTATTTAAGAGAGGTGAACTGATTAAAGTGTGTACGTTATAGTATTCAGATAGCATTAAGCTTGTGTGGAGTTCTGAAATCTTACTTGCCCACTGTACATTTTTAAAAGGTTGTGAAGGCATGAGCCATTGCCTAGTATTCATAATTTCCCATTGCAATTCAGTTTAAAAGTGACCTTTCCAGCTCTCCCCACTGAGGCATATCCCCTCAAAGAATAATAAGGGCACCAGACACATTAATTAGGCCTTCTATGTAGATAAATGTCTGCAAGCAAATGTGACGCTGTTAGTAATATTTCACAGAAAAATAATTCACTTCGCATTTTCGTTTGGAGAAAATGACATCTATATTATTATGTATCACGTCTTCTACCTTCTATATGCTTTTTTTCCTCATGTTTTTTATTTCTGTTCTCACTCTGCACCCCTCTGCTGCACTGATTGGGTCAAATTGGCATCTGGAGAGACGACTCCAGAAATGACTGGTAATTAAGTAGCTGACAGATTTCTTGTTGCTTTGTGACACGTGCACATGTGTATGTGTGTGTTTAGGTGTACCTGCCACATGCCCTGGCCTCAGTCATACAGGTAACTGCTACAAATCTGTCAGCAGACACAACCAGATGTGACCTTGTATTCAATCATTATCATAGAAGATGACCTGAACTACAACTGACCTGTGCATCCTCTAAACATCACATACCATACTTCAAGTTTTTAAATTTGATGATTACAGTTTTGCAAATTAAAGATTGGATTAATTGTTATTTTTTAAATGTCATTTACATTTCATTCCATTGATGATTTTACAGCAAACACAAATAGTTTCTCTCTTTAAATATCATTCTTAAAAACATCACTAAAATAAATTGAATTTGGCTTTGTAAAGACATCCCAATTAAAATAAACATTTCTATCGCTCAAGTGCTTAAGTCTATACTTATTCCTCTCATCGGACTGTATAAACCTTAAGATCTTCTTTCAATAAATAGAAATTCATGCAATATTCATTCATTCATTCATCTTCAGCATCCGCTTATCCTGCTCAGGGTTGCAGTGGACTCACAGACTATCCTGGAGAACTGGGAGCAAGTCAGGAATACACCTTAGCTGGGGTTGCACATCTGTTCATTGCATTCACATGCACATTCATACACTTATTTACATCTAGAGGGAATTTAGCAAAGCCAACATACATGCATGTTTCTGGGACATTGAAGGAAACTGCACCTGGAGGAAACCCACACAAAGACACAAGGAGAACATGACAAACTCTATCCAGATGACCTGAAGCTGTGAGCTGTTGTTATTATTTTTTGTGTGTGCAGGTATGTGTGTGTGTGTGTGTATGAGAGAGAGAGAGAGAGAGAGAGATATTGATGGACTGATATAGCATATGATATGCCCTCAAACACAAATGCACTTACACTATAATGTATAGTAATAGTAATGTATGCTGTTTGTTCTATTATACTTGTAAATATATTGCGTATTAAGACATAAGGTTATAATTTTAGGTTAAGTGGAAAAACAGAAATGTGCATGCATACTGATAGGCTTATGTATGTATGCGTATAAGCCTACACACACACACACACACACACACACACACACACACACACACCACCCAGTTAGGACCTCTCTTTGGCTCTGTGCCTAGTGAGTGTAATTTGGAATGAGTGCTGCTTGCTTGCCTTTGGGCTCATTAACAACAATATAAACAGTAATTACAGTGATCGCCTAATTAATTCATTAAAAACTGAAGGAAAAAAGAAAAGTGCTGTATAGTTAAGAAGCGCAAGCAAATCTTTTTCAAAGATAACAATTTTACAATAAAGCTATCAGCATAATTAGCAATTACATGTACAAAAATGCAATTCTGATAATTAAAAGTGTTTTTGTGTTTTCCCCTTCTATTGTTTACAGAGACTTTGTGAAGTCTCCTTTCCCATGTGAGTAATTATTCTCATTCTGATCCTTTCCTGACTGAGATCCATCACCTGATAAATTAAATAATTAAATACAAACAAATCGCCTTATATAATATCTTTTGTTTTGGGAATAATATTTGAGTAGATTTCGGTTTAGGGGATGTGCCTCTATGGTTATAGAGGGAAAAAGACCATGAAATTACAATCTCTTCATTATTTGACTTAATTAGTTTAATTAGTCAATTGTGGTAAGTTAAACAGGATTAACACCCAACAGTAAAGAGGTTGATTAATTGTAGTGTTACAGATATAGGGAAATAATCACAGTTCAAATGAGGTGAAATTAGATTTAAATTGCCGTTATTGTTACATGATATTTTGATGGAAAGAAACTTGGCGTGGCTTTAGCATCCATGAATAGGACGGAGACTCCTTTCTCTTTAAACCTCAATAATCTCAGGGAAAAAATTAATACATTATTATTATTACGTGTATTTATTATCTTTTAGACAGTTTCAGATGACATTATTCATCTATTCATAACTGTCAACAAAAAAAATATATTCATTATGAAGAACAAAGCAGCTTCTTTTAAGAACAGCTTCTTATTGAACTGCACTGAACAAATAGTCCAGTAAAGGATTTTTGCAATCAATGTGCTTTTGGGAATCCTGGCATACCTTACAAAATACATTTTGTCTTAACATTCCAAATGTTTTCTTTTCTCGTTTAAATTCATTTAAAGCACAGTTCTTTATTCTCTTTTTAGAACTTTTGATTATATTTGATTTGATAGATAATTGGCTTTCTCTCTTTATTTCTGAATAGAGTATTGTTATACGTACTTCCACTTCTAACACTGTGCTTCAGTATAAGTGAGGGTGCTAATACATTAAAACATTAAATAAGAAAGCTGGTCATGCTTTGCACTGGGATACGACTGAATGAGCTGTCGGGCCTCATGTAGACAGAGGGACAGCCATGCCAGCTGACTAGGTGCCAGGAATGGAAACTTCCCTCAATTAACACAAATTACTGACAGTCTGCCAGCTATCAATGCCTGGCATCAGCTTCAAGACTAGCAGCCAAGCAGGGAAAGAGGTGGAAGCCCGGTGCAGCAGGGAGTACGTGTAAGCTTCCACAACACATTAACCCTAGTGTTAATGCTTGTGTGTGCATGTGTTTGTCTTCATATAACAGTGAAGGTACTTATCAATTCTTCTTATTCATTTTAACTTCAGCACTGTAAATGACACAATAAAAAATTCACTTCCTACACAATTCAATTAAACAGGTTGCATTGAGGGAGCTTGTACAAATATTAGTTCCATTTTAACAGTTCATTTCCTGTATTTCTCTAATGAGTGCTACAGTACACTTAATTTCTCCACTGTTGGAAATGATCCCTGCTATTCTATTTAAACAACTTCTTTTAAACCAGTTAGAGGGCAGATCCATAGGTTAGGACTCTGGGTTGCTGATTGGAAGGTTGGTGGTTTGAGTTTGGATAATGGGAGGAAGGGTATCCATACCAGATACCAGATCCTCCCAAGAATGACCCAGAAGGGGTTATAAAGCTTTTTAGAACAGTGAGGGCAAAGCATGAACACAGAGAAGGGTAATAATAGACATAAAAGAAATTTCACAGCAAGCCTCAATTTGAACATGGTAATAGGAAAACAATTCAAGCTGAACAGCAAATTCTAGCCTAACTTCTCTACTCTTGTCCCAATTATCCACTATAAATGCCAGGTGGCATCTAAAGTAAGAAGCTGTTTTTTTTTCATCAGTGGGGTTTTGTCAGGGCTTCATCCTGTACAACTAACAAAACCTCATCCAAGTCATACATGATTCTTAGTGGAATCAAATGGAATTTAATTTTCATTCATTCGTTCATTCATTTATCTTCAGTAACTATCTTTATTCTGGTCAGGGTTGTAGTGGATCGAGAAAGTATGTTGAGAGCACTGGGTGTAAGGCTGATATGCATCCTGATTGGGATGCCAGTCCATCACAGGGCACCATACAGACAAATACACACATACACACACACACACACACAGATTTAGAGCAGCTAATCCAAACTGTACAGGGAAAAAGAAGACTGAAACTTTGTGAAGTGAATTGTGAAGTTCATGCAGTTTTTTCAGCAGTTCTTTTAGTTAGCAAGCTGATCGATTGTCCAGTCAGTAGCAAGGTTGTACAAGTGTCAGATGATATCTAGGTTCCTTCTTGTGATCTTTGCTTGTGATTGTGAAAGAAGAACACAAACAGAGAGAAATATAGTGATGAAAGTCACTATACACGCATAATAAGATAAAAGATTGCACTGGAAATAGCATTTCAGAAGATTTTCTGTAAGAATGAAAATTTCTGGGCGGCACGGTGGTGCAGTGGATAGCACTGTCGCCTCACAGCAAGAAGGACCTGGGTTCGATCCCCGGGTGGGGCGACCTGGGAAATTT
>JAOVVG010000047.1:19949859-19962461 GCA_028566375.1 Leptodoras nelsoni | reverse complement strand
TATGTAAGAAAAGGTGCAAGTGTGACAGTCAAAGTCTCCATAGGAGCTGTGGCAGATTCTCTAAGACTCGGTCTCTCTAATCGACAACATATATCATTGCTCACAGTGTGCATTATTGCATCGCATCCAAATTGTCCACACTGTCAAAGTCTAATGAAATAAAAGAATATGCAATTTGTATTTTTTTGTGGGAAAAAACAAAATCGGGCCTGGGGAAAACGACAGGCGCGGTTGGTGGGTCATTATGGTTTGGCAGTTTCAGAAGTTGTTTGCATTAGATTCAAACTTTTCTGTGATACAAAAGAGCTGAGTACTTACACAGCCTACAGCATGTGAGCATGGTTACAGAGCAACACCACCACACTGATTATTGAAAAGTCACAGATTGGCTTTAAATCTGGGGATGGTGCTGTTCCAAACTGTCTTCCATGTAAAAACGGGCACCAGGCTGCTAGTCGTATTAAATCGCTACACTTCTATGAAATCATTTATGTGATGTCATTTATTTTTTTTTTAACCCATAGAGTTTCACAGTGAAGGTTTTACAGGGTCAGCCATCAGGTCTTTCCTCAACCCTTAGCACTTACGTGCCCGCCACAAGTGGTATCTCTACCTCTGCTTCATTGATTTAATTTTACCAAAGATTTTGATTGCATTGAGCATGAAGGTTATCCTTTAATAGTCCCACATCTGGGAAATTTCCTTGTTATAGCAGCAAAGCCATTGAAAAGGGGATAGATGCATCCATGGAAAGACACTGAGACAGAAGTTTGTAAGAGAAAAGAAAAGCGCATACACAAAAAATGCTACAAGAAAAAGAGAGTATTAACACACAGAAAGTTAGAAAAGCTCAACAGTGAGCTAGAGCTGCTGTAACAAGTTGCCACAAGTTGCGTAGCGCCATCTTCTAAGATCCAGAAAGTATTGAGTAGTGCTGGCACACCTAATCAGGTTGATCAGGTCACTCTATGATAATCAAGAAGTCATGGTGCAAATCAGGTTTGGGGCAATGGAATGTTTCAAGATCAAAAAGGGCACAAGACAAGGATGCATCTTCTCTCTTTTCTTTTCAACCTCTGCCAAAAAGTTGTTCACATAAAGATCACCAAGGAAGAATGAGAAGTGTTCAAAAGCTTTGCATTCCTTGAGTTCCACATTGATCATAGTGGTGGTTTGACAGTGGAGAACAAGCATTGAATAGCCCTAAGCTGTGCGTCCATGGTGAGCATGGACCAACTATGGAAGTGCAAGGACATCTCATTCCCCATCAAAGGAAGACTGATCACAGCCATTGTGTTCGCAATTGCAACATATGGCTGTGAGACGTGGACACTCAAGAAAGCAGATGAAAGAAAAATTAATTGCTGTGGTGCTGGATAACACTTCTACAAGTCAAAGGCCTGGCTAGGGTCACCACCATTACTCTGAATGGTCAGTGGGAAAAGGAAACACCATCAAGAATGACATGGGAATGAACATCAAGCAATTGAAAGAAGCTGAGGAGAACAGGGAAGCATGGCGGAAACTGGTATCCGAGGGTTGGACACGACTGACTGGATAGAAGAGATTTAGGTGAACCGTAGGAACTACCAGAGCTACCACCATCATCTTCTACCCAACAGTCCTTTTCCTACACTCAGAGGCTGCTATTTAGTCTGATGTAATCATGACTGTCATCAGTCCTCCCCTTCACAGTGAGACCACTGACAGATCCCCCTCTGTAAGAGTTGAGACGAACAGCCATTGGGAACACAATGAGCGTCATTTTATAAAGCCAAAAGCCATGCTATCATTGCCAATAATCACTAGCTGTGTCTACATGGACCATAATATTTCACAAATCTGAATAATGGCGTAATCAGAATAAAGTTGCCTTATGTAAACTGGCCCGATCATTTTTGGTGGGGTAAACCTTTGGTAATCTGTTCAGTAGGAAAATATTAGCACCTAATAATCACATAAAAGCTTAATCTGACTGTTTTTCCCTGGTTGGAATAAATGTTATATAAATATTCTGGTTGAAATATTCTACGTACATGCGCTGCACACGATGTAACAGGCGACATGAATTAGTTTTTGGAAGGGACAAAATATAATGGCAGAGTGTACAGAGTATAAAAAAACTTTCAATTATCAACCAGTGAATTGCATAACTTAATGAAGGACTATTTTGCTTCCATTCCTGATTTGTAAACTCCAGGAGAACGCTCTCCCACCAGTCTTTCATCCACAGGCTCCTGGTCTTTTGTTGAGGAAGAGGCACCAAGTTTAGCATTCTTGATGAACTGTAGAGGTCCTCTTGCACTCTCCTACTGCTTGAAGCTTAGAGGAAAATTATGAGCTGCTGATATAATAATGAACCTTAATAACGTTGTGATCAAACAATTTATTTTTTATTTTTTTATGATTAACGTGGACCTGTTGTACCCATTTCCCCACATGTTAACACGGTTCCCTGGGGTCTAAAATATCTGACATTTTTTTGACAAAATGCCACATGGACCAAACACTACAGCTGTCTTTTCACCCTGTCCAAACCTGCATTTTCCAGACACTCAATTTCAGCACCTGTTGCTTTAAATGATGTGCAACTGTGCCACTGTCATTGATTTAATTATTACAAAGTAATTCAGTTTCAGATATATAGTGCAAAAAAACAAATTCCGTACCTGACGGCAATGTTTAATTTTATGAAATTCATTTCCTAAATGTATCGTGAAATGTTAACATTTTAAGGTCTGTCTTTTGAATTCTCTCAGCAACAGCTCATCTGAGTTCAGCCTCACACAACTTTCCATCTTACTGATAAATGACAACAAGAGCACTGTAGTATAATTTTACCAGCATCTTCATCCAGTGGGACAGAAAAAGTTTCTGAAAAATAATAATAAAAAGACAGCTGCACCACTGCACTAATTTGCTGAATCTGTATTAATTATAGTAGTCAATGTGTTATGTGTACAAATGTATGATTTGTGTATAGAACTTTTTTTTTTTTTTTACCTTCATCAGGCACCTTTTTGTTTTCATTAGGAGCGAAAGGAGCTTGATGAATGGTAGATAAAAGTGAAAAAGAAGGTCTGAATGGTCTGAAAGGCTGGATAATTAATGCTGTCTAGGAAAGTGAGATTGCGATGAATCTCCTGGGTCTTGACACCTTCAGAGCTTGAGGAAGCTTGCAATATTGGAAAGGGAGAATATCTCTAAGCTCTGGTATAATTCAGTGTGCCAGTTCAAATGAAGAAACTAGGCTTTGTTGTCTGTGAGCATGCACCTAAATCTAACCTTTACCTTCTCATATGCAAGGCTGCCCAGAAAAACAAGGTAGTCATTGAACATATAGATGTAGATTGGAGTGCAAATATTTAGAGATCACTCTAATGGAAGGTATGCTTATACGCCTCTTATATGTAGTCATTTGACAGGGTCTTAAACTCTCATATCACATTTTCACAGCAGCTGTAGGCAATGTAATGTTCTTTTAAAAAAAAAATACCAAGAAAGTAATTTCACAGAAGCTCATCCATGCTATATTTTATATACGTCTTTGTCATGAAAAGATGCTGTTTAATGTGGGAGTTAAATCAAGATTTATCAGTGAATTTGCTTTTAGCTTGCATAAGATTTAACCTTTCCTTCAAGCATAGTACGGTCACATATCCATAGAATTCCTTCAAATGACCACAATAATTGTCCTTACCTGAGAAGTCTGACTGCTCAAAAGTTGTTTTATATCCAAGCCGAGTAAGCAATGTCTGCCCAATGCGAGTCATCAGCCATGAAGTTTAGAAAGTCAAGAAATCTTCTCCTGTACAAAGTAAGACAGCATCTTTACAGCCTTTCAGACCATTCAGACCTTCTTTTTCACTTTTATCTACCATTCATCATGCTCTTTTGTTGAACTGCTGCTTCGTAAAGGTCTGCAATGGATGAAACGAATCTTAATCTGTCATTTGTCTAATGAGCTGTATGACGCCTTCGACCAAGTTCACTGTGGTTGGGGGAAGAAATGTTAGTTATTTAGGTTAAAAGGGGGTAAGGTGGAAAAGGTTTCAGTTCTTGGAAAACATTTCTATTTTCTTCCAAAGTCCATGTTATGATCGTGGTAACTGTAATATGGTAATATGAACATACATACAGAAGACTCTAGCTGAACTTTCTTTAATGAATGAATTTCTGAACACGTTTCCTGGACAAAGGAGTGGCTGGATACTGTAGAGAAAAGGGGATATATTTCTGCACTTGACCCTCTGTACAACTACCAGGGTTAACTGCAGCTTGGAAATATTGTCCAGTTGTCTTGTATATTATGTCCATATATGTCCAATATTGTCTTCCTCCCGGATAGATAGCTGGCTAACCAGTTGGTAATAAACTAGCTTGCATTTGTCACAGTAAGTCACAAGTGAAATTTCAGGTCTTTATTTCTGATTTACTTCGCATCCTAAACGCCTACGCACAATTAAAAGCAGTGGGGCAGAAACACTAGAAGGAAGTCTGAATACTTGGTGGGGGAGGACGACCCTGGCTTGTGAACATTTTGGAGATAGAAAGGAATTGTAGTTTATTAAAGATCTGCAGCTTCGTTGGGAAGCCATTTGTGGCCAAGCTGATTGTTTTTCACCAGCTGCCCCCCCCCTCTTCCCCCAGCTAATGGAGTGGAAAACTTTATGGTCCAGAAAGCTACATGAGATTGGCATTATGGATTATGGTGGAGAGCATGATTTACTTCCGCAAGAGAAACGGCATGACCAATGAGCATCTGTGCCGCCATTTGCAGCATTGTAAAAAAGAGCTGGATCAACCTCAGTAGACATAAGCACTAGCAGGAAAGCATGCAATAATGAGATGGTTTAATTGAGACAAGGACAATAAAGCATTTCAATAAAAATATATTGAAGCATTATTTTAAAAGAAAAGGCTTGTTAGCAAATAAGCTTTACTCATAACTAATTCCCTCACAGAGCTGGGTTGTGGCTGGGCGTCTATTGTTATTGCTAAACCATTTCTTGTTTTTATTTCCATAGCAACATTGGTGTTTACTGTTTTACTGAAATAAAAAAATTGGGTTAATACATTGTATTTAGCACATGGTGATTAAATAGCATTAAACAGCACAATGCTACTACTACTACTACTAATAATAATAATTATTATTATTAATTTAATTATGTTAGTACACAATGTACTTTGAGACAGATGATCTTATTCTTCAGAGGTGCAATAGGCAAGATTTTTCAAAATAATTGTTGAATAATATTTGCATGATTATTTTTTGCATGCAAGTCCTTTAATCAGCACCCTATTCCCACCATATATGCCAAGGTTCATCTACAGGCCTTATTGAGGTTCAACCAGAGTTAGCAGAAGCATCGCTGTCGAGTGCTTTTGGCAATTCAACTGCTTGAAAATCATGTTATAGCATAGTAACCACACAGAATTTGGTCAGATATGCATTGTTTGTTGCACAGGAGTTGTCTAGACCATTACATACTAAATGGTGTCCAGAAAGAAAGGGAACCCTTTTATATCTTGACTCCCTGAAGACTTGTTAAATAAAAATGTACTTGTACTGGGGGGGGGATCGGTAAAAATGAACAAACTTGCCCTCAGAACTAACATCATTAATGACATCAGCGAAATAAGAAATATGGTGCAAAACACTTACTTGGAGAACCAACCCAGCCCTTACCAAGAAACTCCCTAAGTGATAAAACTGTAAGTTATGTAAAAGCAAGTCACGCAAACAATTTAAAGCTTTGTGTACATTGCTCTTACAGTCCTGTCCAGGAGCAAAATTATTTGTTTGCTTTTTTTTTTTTTTTTTGCTCAGAGGAGAATTAGCTGGCTGCAATGCGAGCTTTAAGGGTTTCAACCCTGTTTTTTCTTTTGAACAGACTGAGGTGGGTGTAGTGACAGGATGTTGGTTAGTGTCTATGAATTGACTGACGAGAGGCCCTTCCAAATTATAAACAAGGAGTCCAGACTGTAAAACAGTTTTCCAAGAAGATTTTCTCAGCCCCTTGTATTGAGACCATGACTTGATTTTAGTCAGGAAAAGTTTTGAAATTGATTGTGCTATTGGTTAGGGACTTCACACAGCAGCTAAACGCATCACTGTCAGGTTCACATATTTGCCTAGCCTAAGTAGGTAGGTACACCAACAGTACCACACTCACCACCCCAACGACTAAGGGTGTATGAAGTACTATTAATGCACGCCTGGTGCCATTGAGGTGGTATGGCCTTTCACACCAACACTTCACTCACCACAACTGCAACAACAGTTACCTTCATGTGCACTTCACTGGGGTTGCCAAGTGGCCACCTTCCTTCATCAGCATTTCTTAAGACACTTTCAGAAGGCTCAATAGTGGCATCTGGCATCCCAGCCCAACCCCTCACCATACTCATGATGGATTAGGACACATTGTCAGAGTATCAGAGACAACACCAGATACACCTTAAACTATACCTCAGGCATTACTGAAAGACTTCCCACAACAACCGTGACAGAATGCCAGTCCAGATCTTGCAAACTATATTAGAGTATGCCAGCCTCCAGAACATCTTGTAACAGCAGGCTACTTCATGTCACATAGGTTAATTTGTATGTCCGTATATAATCTGTGAGCACCTTGGACATGACCATTGACTCGCCCTGATACGACTCCTTCAGAACTCCAAGATCCAGCATATGTGTTGTTTGATTTTAGCTGCAAAGCTTCCAACACCTATCTCCACTGGAGTTTCACATCGTTTGGCTTCTTTCTTTCAAAGACTTCCTCAGTCGTATCTTCAGAGGGAATCCTTATGATACAATACAAATGTCTGGTCTCCTATCACAACAATACACTGAAAATGGAACTTTAAATTACCTTTTGATTTTACTTTTTGATTGAGTAGTGCTATAGTCTCCAATAATTACCCATCAAACAGTAGCTTCTATCATGGTACCCGACTCAAAAATCTCTTGAATATTTTTTGGAAATCTTGATCTCTGTTTCAGGATTGGAGACAATGGTAAATCGTCAGAATTTTTTTTTTTTTACTTCCTCCAGGCTTTGGCTGTGATAATGAGGCTAATTGACCAAATTTGGCAGGTGGGAAAAGGCTTTCGTAAGGCAGAACCTTAATGTGTTACGCTCACATCACTCTCACAATCTCCTCTCCTCTCTTCTGTGATTCACACATTGAGGTGAACTTCACTTCGCTGTGTCTCAATCAGGAAATGAAATGTTCAGAAAGGATTACCATGGCAACTGTCTTATGAATCTGCCTGGTTATATTACCTGTTCTTATAAAGAGACACCTAGAGCCTAGAGAAGGAGCAGTGCTATAAAGTGTTACCCATATTCCTCAGGCTTCCAGGCTGCTGTATTCATTCATATTTCCATTGAGCTGAATAATCTACTAGCATCACTGTTGTCCTCAAACAAGTGGTTTGTGAGGGAGGGGGATTCAAAAATAATCCACTTGAGAGAAAGTGGGCCAGGTGTAATGGCTATTTATATTTATATTTGCATTACGTTGCATTTTTGTGGCGCTTATTTCTCACCTCTTAAATGTAGTGTTTATAGTGTAAAGCACTGGACCACCTGATGGAGGTATTATTAATTATTTTTTTGGGAATATATGTATGTGATTTCAGAGTTAAAAAGCGAGACATTTTATTGGCTGTGTTCATATTTTATACAGCACAGAACTGTACACCATCGTTAGTGTTTAATGATTGTTCTTTATATATGTGTGCTGCATGCAGGGCTCGTTTCTCACTCCTCCTGAGAAACGTATAGTAAAAAAAAAAAAGTGGTGTAATTAGGGCTGTGCCTATGTATGGTGTTACCATGGTAACATGCACCCTCAATATAAAATTTCAAATGTAGTTCATTTTTTACACCATTCACGTACAATGTGCATTGATCAATAATGATTAATTAGATGACTAACTAGTCTAGCATTTATTTGATAGTAATTAGCTGATATATGAATGTATCGGTTCCATTGCGTGTTTTGTGGATCCGTAGAGACAGAGAGTATTTATGCCACGGAAGACGGTGGCAGAAACACCACCTGTAGGCTACCCATCTACTAATGATGGAAATTGTGTGTACCCAGGGGCTGGTAATTTTTTCATCACTGTTTATAGCTGTGTAGGTGTGTAGATCTCTAACTAGCATTCAGTGTTGCTCCTGTAATGTCCCTCCCTACTTGATGGCAATGGTCAAAGCTCGATGTGTACCCAGAGCCCTTCGTGCCTCAGGTATGGCTCGACTCGACCCACCGTCATCCAGTACACATGGGAGTCAAGCATCCAGACTTTTATCTGTCCCGGCACCAAGGTGGTGTAGTCAACTCCCCCTGAGTGTCCGAACAGTCACTTGCTGTCTTCAAACACCTTCTTTCGAGAGCACTAGAATGAGCATTAACTCAAAGCTTTAACTGCACTTACAGCAACTATTGTATTGGCTAGGTCTTGTTCTTCACTGGTTTTATGTAGTTTAGCAATACTGGGTTTTGGACTTGTTGTTACTTGTAATGTTTATTAGGGAGTATAGGGCTAAATTCGAGCAGTATCATAGCTCAAAGTAGCTTGAATTCGGATCTACCAGCCTTAATGTCTAAGCACTCTGGATAAGAGTGTCTGCTAAATGTCATGAATGTAATGCTCCAGCTCACAAGATAGCATGTCATGACAATAACAGTAATATGTAATACTAGGCCTACAGTTAGATTTGAGCATTTGATCTTCCATGATAATATGGAAAGTTCATATGACATTGCTTCAGACTGATACAGAACAGCACAGGTAATGGTAATAGCAGTGCTAATAATAATCATCATCATCATATGTAGCCCTATAATATGTAGGCTATAGACTTGAGCATTTTGATCATAATGCTAGCTTTGTAAATGACAATAGTGACTAGCTTAGCATACCTGGTGGTTCGATCAGGATCAAGTAATGGTACAAGTCAAAATAAGTGATGGTTGGTTAGTCTGTGGGGTCATTTCCATACTGAGTTTGGGATAGAAAAGGGAAATTAAGGGCATGCAATCCAATATCTGTCCCCTTCTTAGGGAAGAACGGTATCAAAATAGGCTGGTGTTGACCTGTTGTATGTTAAAGCTGTTTCAAGACAGTGTCCAGCAATTTCCCTTCCACTCCCTTTCACCTTTGTGGAAGTTTTCCCTCCGATGACGGGCTACATTCTCTTTATGTGGGGACAAAAACCTTCTCAGTGTAATGCCACAATTAGCTTGATGCATAAACATCACATTTTACTATTTAGTTTGGTTGGCTAGAGTATTAAGTCTTAGTCCTTCTAGTTCACTCCCTAATTGACTTAAACAGAAAAGGGGACCTTAAAAGAGACATTGGATTGCTCATTTGTGAGAAAAGCTGCTGTCTGGATTTTGAGTAGAACACAAGAAGTAATGTTTAGAGTGATTAATTTTAATCATAGTCAAAAGTCATTGTGTCCTCTGTGACAGTTTCAAACGATTAATTATTAAAATGTATAAGGAATCACCTGCATCAGAACATACTCTTATTGGAAAATTACGCATATGAATTGGACCAGATTGTATTATTTTGTATTACAACATCTGGCACATATGTACATTCTGTTTGTATCACAGTGATTTGCCTGTGATTGCAAATTTAATGTATTAATGAAGACAAGTTGGTTCTTATTATTGCTCATGTTGTAGCCATGATGAACGTTTATTATAACATAAATAATGAGCATGTTTCTATAATCCTTTCATTCACTGTGCATCCGGATCTACTGTCCAAACCGTGCTGCTATATAAAAGTATTCCACACTTTCTGACCAATCGGAGTCAAGATTTCAACCACGTTGTGGTATAAAGACAAAAATGGGACAAAAGCGGTGACTATTGCTTTTAAGTTACATTATTATTGTAGTGCTAAATAACTTTTGGTTAATTATTATTACTGTTGATTCTCATTGCACCTAATGTACAGTTATGCAGAAGTCATTTATAATGACAAGTGGTGTGATTGGCGTATGCCTTTATCAGCAGCAGAGTTCATGTGTGCAAGTGTGTGTTCAGAGTGGATGAGTGGGTGATAATATATGGTTTGCGATAATGTCAGACTTCGTGTGTCTGACCGTGTAAATGTGAGCAGTAATTTGTACAATATCTTTTATTTTAAAGCGTCACTGTATTGTAGCCAACTGTGTGCTTTACATTTTGTTTTTTATAAGTTATTTGTATTTGTCTTCAAAGAGGATTTGAAAACAGACCCTTTGTATTGTGTATATATATATATATGCTTCAGGTAGATGCTTCATTGGGCTAATCCGGACAAGTTATCTTGAAGGGCGCATCTTTCCATCTCAAGCCAACTCGCATGATTTGAAGTTAGAACGAGGCAGCGTAGGGGCATCGCATGTAGCATCACTGCCTTACAGCTCCAAGGGCCCTGGCTCCATCCTGGACTTGGGCTGCTTCCGTTTTGATAGATGAATAGATCGATGGATAGATAGAGGGATGGATGGAGCGATGGATGGATATGGATAGATGGATAGAACAATGGATATGCAGGTAGATGGATAGGCAGTTACACAAAAACATGCTTTGTGATAGACTGACGTCCCATCCAGAATGTAGTTCTATTTCATTGCCAATGTTTAAATCAACTGTAAACTCATGGTGATTAAACTGGTATTGAAGATAAACGACTACACTAACTTTTTTTTCCAAAAATTGCTGGCAGTGTCTAAGAATACAACATTTCACAACTCACAGACTATTTAGGAGTTATGGTAGATTTAAAGCTATTGGTTAGGGTTATTATTCTGAAAATTCAACCTCTTGATTTTTAATGCTACAATTCAATAATCAATTTATTTGGAAAAGAGATTTTTTTGCGATTTTCCACAGTTTTATATATTACATGTTTTTGCTGCCCTTGTGTCATCATTTAAGCAAGCCTTTTGTTCTGCCCTATTTATCATTTGACTTGTGATACTGTGAAGTTAAGAGTTTTTGTGAACACAGTGAATTATGTCATGTCACAGAAAATGAATTAGTATATTTAGTATTCTACTGCTGGTTTTCTTTTATTAAGTCATTAAATTGTAGTTCACAAAAGTTTTGAGCTTTTCCTTTTCTGTTTTTATAGTCAATTGTTTAGATCATCATTCAGCAAAATGTGTGAATAATAATAATTGCTCGCTTGGAGCATCTGTAGACCAAACAGTCAGACTTCTGACTAAGATTCAGTTTTTATCCCCCAAAACCTAGTTTTACTGTGGTTCTCAGCTAAAGCTGCAACTGCTGTTATCTTGCATCTGTTTAATGTCTAGCCAGAGGGGAGAACACTGGGGACTACACAATGCGTAGAACACTGGCAGAATCTTCAGAGCATCTCATTTATGAGGGTAATGATCAACGTGGAACGCGTAGGCCACTTTCTGATCTTTTTCATGTCCCCGAACTATATGATTCACTACGCTCTGTGCTGTCTCTCTCTTCTCATCCCTCCCTTTCTCTCATTCACTCTTTCACTCACTTCAGTGATATGTCTTGTAGGTTTTATTGAACAAATGCAGCAGAGTTTTTCCCCTCACCCATGTTTGTTTGTTCATCACTTGATTACATCCAATGCAAACAAGGTCCACTGTGCCACCCCTCACAAAGTTGTTTACAGTGAGGCAAGAAATACTGTTTGCTGGCATGTCTGGCATGATATTAAGAACAGTAATGTCTGCATAAGGCATGTTGTGCAATTTGTATGTGTGCGCTCAGCCGTGCTGAATTTACAGTCAGGGTGTGTTCTGTCATGTTGTAACTTTGCAGTTCAGAACATAACAGTGCACAGAGAATTACATGCTGCTTCTGATACACACCTGCAGGTTTTTTTTTCTTGAACAACAGCATTGCAAATTTTTCAAAAATACTCTATTCATGTGACATGCATTGATGAATAGGTGATGATGGCTAATATTACTCTTCTGGGAAATGCCATTCCTTTTGGAATACGGTTATTTTCAAAACATACTAGAAAAAAGAACATATCTTTACTATGCGATTCTCTCTGGTCTTCCCAAAGCTCTAACGTGAAACACAAGCATGGGGAAGCAGAACAGCAAGCTGCGACCAGAGGTGATGCAGGACCTGCTGGAAAGCACAGATTTCACCGAGCATGAGATCCAGGAGTGGTACAAGGGCTTCTTGCGGGACTGCCCCAGTGGCCACCTATCTATGGAGGAGTTCAAGAAGATCTATGGCAACTTCTTTCCCTACGGAGATGCCTCCAAATTTGCCGAGCACGTGTTCCGCACCTTCGACGCCAACGGCGATGGCACTATAGACTTTAGGGAGTTTATTATTGCGCTCAGCGTCACATCACGGGGAAAGCTGGAGCAGAAGTTGAAATGGGCTTTCAGCATGTATGACCTGGATGGGAATGGATACATCAGTAAGGCAGAGATGCTGGAAATTGTGCAGGTACGTGCTATATAATACATAATACACAATAAATAATACACACACACACAGGGGTTAGACAATGACACTGAAACACCTGTCATTTTAGTGTGGGAGGTTTCATGGCTAAATTGGACCAG
>JAOVVG010000047.1:19916279-19926531 GCA_028566375.1 Leptodoras nelsoni | reverse complement strand
TAGTTTTGATGCCTTCAGTGAGAATCTACAATGTAAATAGTCATGAAAATAAAGAAAACGCATTGACCTGTACTGTACATACAGAACATGAATTAAGCACTTGGCAACAAATAAATACCCATACAACAAATAACTCCCAATACAACAAAATAACTATAATAAACAACAAATATAGTTTTACTACATAAGCACATCTGTTAACAGAAATATAAATATTGCAATTGCCATGTAGCCGCATTGCAAAAGATGATTAAGAGAACATATGTGCAAATGAGATCTTTGCATGAATTATTGCTTTAATGGAACTAATGTATTTGATACAAAGTACAATTAGTGAAGGTGCCACTGACACTGATCATCGTGGGAGGCTAGATTACACTGAACCAAATGAACATATTGCTTTATTGAGCAAATGGGGTTACTGGGTCAGAGAAAAAAAGATGATAGATGACATTAAAAATCAGTGAGACAGATGTAAGTAACATTCTTGGTCCTGCTTCATACAACTCAAAATCACACAGAGGCATCTGGATAAAACGGAACACAGTGAGGCTGCTTGCTCTGTGTAGCTTGATGCAAAAGTAAAAGCAATGCAGACAAACGGGTTCAAAAGAAATAAGTGTACTTACATTAAACTTAAGAGTCAAATGAGTTTACATTAATTACTATGAAATTAACATTCCCAGTGTGGGAAAACACAAGTTACACTAGCCATTCACTGAGTTTACAGCCATCGCTGTGAGGTTTAGTTCTCATACTGAAGGTTTACAGAAATGCATTTATGCATTACATTATCGTATTACATAAATGGAATGTATTTACACCTAATATGAAAACATTTTGCATTGTGTTTTATTCAGTACAAAGAAAACGTTTGCAGGAATTTGAAACATGGTAACTGGGCAAGGTTTGAAAACCATATTAAGACATATCTTATGCTGGTGTACCTGAATCCACACTAAAATCGCAAACTTTCATTTTATGTTTCATATATTAGACCTAAGGCAAGAATAGAACAAAAAAGAAAGAAAGACGTACAAGCTCAATCCAATCTAAAACACATAATGGCCAAGAAACATTTCTTAAAAATAAAGAGGCACCTAGAACAAATGCCTGGAAAACAAGCAAATGCAAAACATTATGACTGGCCTAAATAAAAAGAATCTGCACTGACTGCTGTTCTCTGTAAGGTAGAGTAAGGTTTCAAGTCATTTATTCAATAAAAAATAGAACTTCTGTCAATTTTAAAGAGCAATAACTCCTCTCGTGTCATCTTACACATATACTTACATAAATACTTTCACATTTCATAATATAAAATAATGTGTAGGATCCCAGGAATATTATTATTGTAGGTGATTTTTTTCAATCATATTCGTATTCGACACTAAAGTTTCGTACAAAGTGACATGATGCGTCTCAAGCTGATGTCGATGTCTGTGTTCCCGTTGTTATTCTGTATATATCTATTAAGATACATCACAAACACCTTTTCTCCATACATAATACAGTTCCTTTAAAAGAATAAATAGACATGTACATGCTGATTCAGTTCTGGTTCAAATAAATAAGGCATGATGCAGGAAAAAAAAAAGAAGAGTTTCTTGAACATCCAATTACCTTTGCTTTAGTGAGAGCACATAAGAAACATCAGCCATGGGGTAATGTCCATGACTAAAGCCTTTTACAAAATATTAGACTGTTTGTTTTATTGTCACTGTACATAAAACTAAAATGAGTAACTGTGCATGTCCATTAATATTCCTATCGATAATGCAAAACATTCAGAGAACCTCAGCACAGCATGCACTTATCCCCTGTACAAAGAAAGTCATGTTGTAGAGAATTTCAAGTGTGTGCACGTGTAAACCATTTCCAAATCCCAGGTTAAAAATTCGAAACAGTCTTGCAGTAATGGCAGAGCAGGCTGTGAAACTGTCCAATTATGATTCATCCTCTCCAAATCAAATCTGGGTCATGATGTCCATTCTAGCATAATTTTCAATTTCCTAAAAATGCAAAAGACAGAAGCGCGTCCCGGTACGCGGACAAAGCGCACTACTCTTCTCGATCGCAACAATAATCGGTATAAAATCTTTATGTAAATTGAAAATGTCTGTGCACATTCACAGTTAACCCTTCCCAGCATCCTTGGCGTACAGATGTCCAGACGTGGTCCGTGATCGGAGGTGAGTCCTGCTGCAATGTCGTGAAGGTGACAGTGTGAGATCCTTCACAGTAAGCGTATGAAGTGTAACTTCAAAGTAAACGTGGTGGCCTTTCAAGTTTATAAATGGCAGTGACATTGATGAATAAATTAGAATTATGTGGCACGTTTAGTCCTGGTAAGATTTTAATCAGATTAAAGTTTCAAATAAAAGCCTCACTTTCAGCCAATAAAAATCTAAACAGCTCAAATATAATGAAAATAAAAATCCCAGTGCTCTTTGAGCTGACCATTTTCCGTGTGTTGGACCTAAACCACTGAAGTAGGTGGAACGAGGGGACATCAGCGGCCACGTTAATCTGACACGAGTGGCTGCAGTGCGAGCAACATGTTCTGTATTGCTCTGGGGCATTTTTTCTCCCTTGATCAGCTCCACAAGCAAGGAAATCAGTCTGGCTACTTGGCTGCTGCTTGCTGACTCATAATGTGTCACTTATAAAACAACAGTGTACTAAGGGTCTTCCTCAAAGCGAGCATTCTTCCATGCTTAGTTCATTTTTCCATTTTCTTGAGTCTGGGACTTAACATGCCGGCTGGAGCGCAGGACCTTATAGCAGCCGCAAGCGATCTTATACATCCACATGACGTTCATGATGTCCAAACAGATGCTGGAAAAGATCCAGGCACTGCGGCCACCAAAGGACACTCGATAGAAGGCATCTGTGCCATATACAGAGTACATACGGCTATAGTAAACGGGCATGACTGCGATGCGCACCATGAAAAACACAGCCGCCATGAGCACGCCGTTGGCAATGTTGAGTCTGGAGGATTTAGGGTAACCTAACACTTCGAAGAACCAGCTGCAAAACACAGGAATACACAGCCACATGACAAGAACTTGTAAGTAACCGTACTTTTATTTGTTGTGTAACTCATGCGCTTTCCTAAAGAAGTTGTAGCTTGCGAGTTCTTCACAGAGGTAACTGATCAGAAAGCATTGCAGCACCTACCGCTGGTTCACACATGGGGTGGAAAACTCTGCAAGCAGGCGGAAGTTAGCAAAGTAAGGCAACATTCCTTGACCCTGGAACAACACAGTGAAGAAGAAACAGACAATGACAGACAAAATAATATAATAAACAGGCAACCAGTTGGGTTTGATGTCACCATAATGTATAAAAACCATCTCTAGTTTAGTGGAAAACCCTGAGTGTAACCTTGGTTGGATAAAGCACAGAAGAGCAACCCCAAAGGCCTTTATTACCGACCCTTCATCTGACTCCTTATCTCCGTATCTCACACTGACAACACTAATACTGGGTAGGGCCTCCCTTTACTGTCAAAACAGCCTTAATTCTTAATGGCAAGGATTCCATAATAATCCATGTTGGAAACATTCCTTTGAGATTCTAGTCTATTTTGACTATGTTGGCTGCATCACAACTGTAATTCCTGGTGATTTTTCATGCTGTGAGTCTCCCATTCAACCACATCCCAAATGTCTTCTACTGGATTCATATCCAGTGACTGAGAAACAAGTCTGAGATGACTTTTGCTTTGTAACCTGGTCTGATGAATCTCGATTTCTGCTGAGGCATACAAATCAGAATTTGGCACCAACAGCATGAATTCACAGATCCAGCCTGCCTTGTATCAACAGTCCAGGCTGGTAGAGGTGATGTAATGGTGTGGAGAATGTTTTCTGGGCACACTCTGGGTCTGTTAAAACCAATCAATCATCGCTTGAATGCTGACAAAGTGCATCCCTTCATATCATGCATTATCAGATATACAACAGTTATTTCCGGGCCACTAATCTAATTGGTTTTCCAAGTGCTTACGTTTCCTGTAATGTACTGGGAATGTTTCACTGTGTGTATTATGCCACTCTTCTGTGTTCAGCTGGCAAAATTCCACTTCTTAGTTCGAAACCATCACTACAGTTAGCAACAGTTAGAGTTAGCAACTCAATCATCAAACAAACTTTTCAGGACAAACTGAAAAAATAAATCTTTTGGGATTCTATTTCCACTAGAAGGCAAAATCAAACACGGCATTTGGCCAAATCGTGTCCAAAGTGTCACTTACTGTCAATATTAACATTTATGGCATTGGGAAAACACCCTTATCCAGAGCGACTTACATTTTATCTTATTTACACAACTGAGCAGTTGAGGGTTAAAGGCCTTGCTCAGGGGCCCAGCAGTGACTGCTTGACTGTGGTGGGATTTGAACTCAGTAGTCCAACTTCTTAACCACTGAGCTTACTTAATTTCATGTTTATAGGACTGGTGTAAAAAGCAATATCGCGCTTGCAATCATGCGGTTATACTGAACATCGGAGTGGCTGTGAATAGCTACAGCCAAATCACAGCTGATGTTCAGTATAAACACACTCTTGAATATCACAGTACCTCAGGTATATCCGCCCCAACACTGTACTAATTTAAGACACAGTATTTACATTATACTATTGTCTGAGAAATCCTTCAAACCCAAGACCCCAATGCTCAAATCATTACATATTTCTTTAAGGTTTTAATTAACATTGCATTTACAGTTGCTCTTCTGTATAACAGGCCACTAAGCTGTGGCCATCAGCATATCTGTATGCACAGTCACCTTTTTATTCCTAGTCCAATATTAGCAAACATGAACAGCACACTTACCTTGGGGGCTGAAATGAATTTCGGATGTTTAGAATACTTACTCAACAGTGGACAGAGACCACAAAAAAAGGAAAAGAGAAAAACAGCAGCATTTGCATGCTAGTACCCCTAGGCACTGGTAAGTCCATACTGTAACTGGGCTTCATAGCTGCACAGTATTCTGCAACAGCACAACAGCAGACAAGATAGGAAGGAGTCTAGATCTCTATCAGCCAAGCCCTCTGTTTTTGTTTGTTTTTTTTTTTTTTAAAGGAAAGCACTAACTTTGCTCTGGTAGTTTTTGCATGTTTGGTGGTCAGTAAAAGTGGGACTGCATTATTCAAGATGTTAGTTCATGTTAGTTGAAAACAAAGACAAAGAGGACAGATTCTTTGGGGAAAAGGGTGCAGACTGAAAGCAAAAACAACAGAAAAAAATGCTGCAACACCAACATGCACTACAGATTACAAAACATATAGGTTAAACGTGTGTTTATAGACCATATGCACAGGTTCTTTATCCAGAGGTTTTAATGTGGTCTGTATTGAGATGAATTCATAAATGTCGATCAAAAATACCAAGTGTGCACTACATCCTCCCAAAGTGAACTGACTATTAAAAACAAATGATCTGTTACCATCTGACCGTATTAATATCCTGCAAATGATTTATGAGGACTACACTTATAAGAGACAGCATATTCTGAAATCTATTTGAAAAATGACAAGCCATCAAATGACATACGAAACAGCAACAAATAAGGCTTATGACAAACAGGCATAAAACAATGCTTCAAGCTTCGGGATGAAAAATCTATTCTAATCTTTTGTTCAACTTGACTTAATTTAGCAGTTATGAGAGTGTCCAGTAACAGTATGGCCCTACGACAACATTCATTTAATGTTTCTGGAGGAGTTTCTGATTTCATTGAGGGGAATAGTAGAGGTTGTTTTCCCTACTAATATTTACACTGTACTATTTTTAGAACTTGGCCAAAAAAAACAACTAACGAAATGCAAAAGAACCGTGTCACTGAGCTGAGCACTTTCACATATTTTTGGTCAGATTCTATAATGTCAAGTCAGCTCTCAGCCACAGCCGTACGGTTTTCTGTTAGAAGTGAATTCTGTGGCGAAACACAAAGTAGACAAGCAGTGCTTGTAGTATTTGATGGTCCATTCTCTCCAAACCGTTCTCTCTCTTGCCGTGAAAAAATAAACAAACTAAATGTGTCAGCTCACATTAATCAGCCCTACCTGGCATTTTTTGTGGCTATTAGTGTTTGGAAGAAAATGTATGTGCCGGAGAGAGAGAGAGAGAGAGAGAGAGAGAGAGAGAGAGAGAGAGAGTTCAAAAGCAGGAAAGTAATGCAGGATAAAGAGAACGTTCTCTCATAAAGGAAAGGTAGACAAGCATGCATTCAGCAAACCCTCCATCAGAGGCAGCAGCAGTGTGTGAGCTGTACACTGGTTACAACATGCACCCAGCCAGTGCAAGAGAAAGGCATGGTGGAGGGAAGGCAAGGATTCGTGGTACGGCTTCCGCCGTGAACGTCACTGAGCATTCCATGCAAAAAATTCCATCATCATCATCATCATCATCAAAACCACTGTTGACTACAGAACCTGGCAACCTAGAGGGTTACATACTAACAAAGCCAAAGGTGAACGGCGGTAGCTGCCATTTTGTGTGGTTCAGCAATTAAAAACTTCAGCTTTGTGACATCCATTTATAAAGCAAAATGGTCAGTTCTAGGTAAAATCCCATAATGCTGGCAACAGTGTCACTTCATGGCTATGACAACAACTTAAGCAATTTACAATTTAACCAAGTATGCAGGGGAGTTAGATACACATTGTATCTGATCAAGCCTGGATGTGTTAGTGGAGAACAGTGAGGTTTTAGCAGCCAATTCACACCCCTCAGGCATCACAACTGTTCACCCTTGGCCGTCTCTTTCCCATCTTGCCTGCACATTCTGCTGTTGGACAATAGGGAACTCACCAGTACAAAGTAGTAAGCATATAACGCTGCCAGATGGTGAACTACAAAAAACTTGTCCCCTATCGCCCTCCAGTAGTAAAATATGAGCAGCAGATCTGAAAAAGACACAAGAACAGGGGAAATAAGTAAACTACAAACAACCTGTCAGAATTCTCAGTCTTGACTTTTTTTATATGAAATCCATAATTTATAGCAGGTTCCCGTATTGCAAATACTGTACTTAACATCATGATATTGAAATAACAAACTACTTCATGTTCTTACAGAAACGACATGAGATTATTTGGTGGCACCTCAATGACTTCAGGAGATCAGCTCTTAGCAATTCAGTCAAATCACAACACTAACTTTGATACACTCCACTGTATAGACACGAGGTCTGTCTGGAGAGTAACGAGAATGAAATTCCCATGCTCAGTAGGGATGGTGGCTCAAGGTCAGTTAGAGCGGGATCTCAGATAAACACCAGGACCCCTTTGCAGTGCCCAGATGTTTTGTTTTTCTGAAATCCTGCTGAATTCCTTGCCACTGGAACAATGCAAGTGAGTTTGGAGCAAATGCTGAATCCTTTAACAAGGAGCCCAATTTCCTGAACAGAGTGATCACAGGAGGTGAATCATGGGTGTTCGTGTACGATCCTGAGCAAAAAGACAAAGTGCTGAATGGCACATGACATCACCTCGCCCAAAAAGAGGTTGCATGAGCAAATAAAAATTCACTGTTCGTTGTCTTTGTCCATAAAGAATTCGTAACAGATGGCCAAGATTAAATGCCACCACTATTTGACAGTGGTGGCATTTGTACAGTTTGACAGTAAAGAATTTGACAGTAAAGAATATCCATAGAGCCGTGACCAAGACTCTAAACACCCTCACAGTTGACGATTTCAAGCAGTGTTGCCAACAATGGCAGAGACGGTGGGAATGTTGTTTGTGTTCACAAGGGTCCTATGTTGAAGGTGATAATATTGAATTGAAAATAATATTGAAATTTTTTATTCTCATTACTTTCTGGACAGACCTCATGCATAACTGAACTAGCAATGATATTTAACATGCTCCTGGAATTCTTTCTAAATGTGAGGCAAACAGAAATCTGCCATAGATATTTTTCCAACATGATTTGAACAGATCTGATGTGAAGATTTCTTTACATTTCAAGATTATTTTTGTAATACACAGTCTCCAGCAAAAGTATTGGAATGGCAAGGCCAAGTCTTCTTTTTGCAAATCACATGTTCCTGTACTTGAAAAATGGGTGGGTTTGAAGAAAAGGTACAATATTCTAAGTTGTCTAACACATTTAGATTTAAATGACAGGAAATGAACTTGAACTGAAATTGATACATCAGCTCATATTCATCTTTTAATGTCAAACCCAAATGTCTTCAGTGTATAGTTAAAAACAACAGACAGTCTTGCTGGCTCCAGGGACTGGAGCTTTACAAGCAAAGCTTTACTTCCAGACATAACCAGCATATTGTAAAATATAACTTGGGCAACTCTAAATCAGCCTGAACATCACTTTAAAGTAGGGAATATTTGTCCATAAGCAGAACCAAATATACCATACCATATGAATGTAATTTGAACATTTATTGTTGAACATTTATCGTCATACAGTGTTGTGACATGTCTCACAGCACTGCCAGGCAGTTTCACATGCTTTCAGACTTCATTTAATATCCCAGAAAGCAATCTGCATATAATGAGATAGCAGGATTGAACTCTTACCAGAGATGAGGTAGCCTGTTGTTATTCCCACGTTTATCTTCACCAATGTTGGATCTCCCCTACAGGGTTAAAGACAGAGTAAATAAGTCACTGCTGTGCCCCTGCGGTGAGGAGAACGACTCCAGCTGTGTTCATTCCTACAGTGCAGCATGGCCACATAATTGTCTGGATGCAGTATGGCAGGTCTCTTACCACACAGGGTCCTGTTTGGTGGGTTCATCAAAAAAAAGGATGTAGAGGCAAAACAGCCCGACCAGTATGGCATGAAATGTGGACACTGTCCTAGAGAAACAAGGAGACGAACAGCACAGAAGCAAAAACACATCTGAATAGCACAAGTAGTATAAATACATAGTGTCACATCAACAGACAGTGCTCCATCCGTATAAAAAGTCCATCCTACCACACATCAGTGTAAAAAGTATACCTCATTATGTTCTTACTAGAGTTGTGAAGCGATTACATTTTTAATCACCGTTAACTGAGCGATAAAAAATTTTAATCACGGTTTTAACACACATTTTGATTTGCATTGTACATGCAGGTATGCATCACAGGGCCATTGAAAATGTTGTTGCCGACTGCTGACTGTTGCCTCATTATTCACTTGACTTTATTTGATAAAAGTGAAATATTAAAGATGATGTCTTTTCATTTTTTTTTTATTTAATGGGAACAACACAGTGTGTAGGGAGCTAGAAAATATGGGTCTTCACTGGAAGTTCGGTTGTGCTCCTGCTACATGATTGGTTGATTCGATTTTACCTCAGAGACCCGCCCCCTCAATGGAAGGTAAGGAGTTTATGTATTTTTTTAATTAATGGCCAGATGAATAAGTAATTATCAGGGACAGAGTAAGAGTATAACTATAGTTTACAATGAGAATTCCAAAGTTCAAGAAAAAATAATATCAATAACAATAATAAATTTAAAAAGAACATAGGAGTTTGTGTTATGCGGATCTATCGCCTTTGTCATCTCCGTCGCTCATTAAACTGATGTAACATACAAAAATATAGCAACCCAAAAAGAGCTACAACTTCTTCGTTCTCCACTGTTCCTTTCAACTTTAGCAATGTTTAAGACAGCTATGGAGCTAGGAGATCCTAACACTGAACACGAGAGATCAGAACACTGTGCAGGAGAAACAACCAAAACATATATTAAACAGTTAAAATATATCACCCACAGGTCATAGACGTTTCATCACATTTATTTCAAAAGAGCTTACAGTATACAAAATTAGTCTGGACAGTGTTGTTTGATTTATCATGCTAAATACAGCCGAGTGCTGTAATCAAGATGCGCTGTTGATGATTGGGCAGTGCTTCCTAAATGGAGCTGTTTTATTGACCAAGTTTCCTATGAAAAGCCCTTGGGATTCTGTGGGGCCAAGCAGGGAACAGCTTGAGATCTGAATGCAGCCTAAAACGTTGTAACGCTCAATTTCGTAATGTTTCTGTTCATAGGCGGTTTCTGTAATTTAACACATTTTTAATCTGCGTTAAAATTTGTATTATTGCATTACACGTTAACGAATGCACTAACACGTTAAAGAAATGACAGAGATTTAAAAAATTAATGCCACTAAAAATTTTTGTAGCACTAAAATTAACTAATAAAACTTACACACATGTTCATTTAGTATACACTTACTTCATACATAATGCCTGGGTGCTTCATAGTTTCTGTCACAT
>JAOVVG010000047.1:19864088-19876218 GCA_028566375.1 Leptodoras nelsoni | reverse complement strand
CAAAACAAAGCATCTTGGAGCAGCAAATCCAATTTCATTGTAATGCAAATTATAAAGACAATAAAGGCGATTCTGATAACTTTTTCTACTTTAACCTGTTGGCAATCAGCAGACTATGCATAACATGGTGGCTATTACTTGGTGCCACTGACTTGTGTATTCTCACCAACTACCTCTTTTTTCAAAACATGAACCCTCCAGGCATGAAAAAAGAAACGGAGCTGTGGGGGCAGTTTAGCTTGTGAAGTATACGCAAGCAGAATCGTAGGTTAGATCTGTCTCTTAAATGAAACTTAAAACATGTTGACTATATTGAAGCTTGTGGATCACTCAATTTTTTAAACTTGGGGTGTGTTTATATTTGTAGTTCGGGTTCCCCGAGTCCGGACCACACGAGAAAATGATTACACTTTGTTACACTTTAGTCCTGGATTGCTTAGCGTTCACACTCAGCGTTTACAATCAAACCAAAGTACATAAGCGACATAAGACGTGCATGACACATTTTTTGCAAGCCAGCCGTCAGAACAATGCACCACGCAGGGCTTAATGCAATTATCGGGGTTGTGCTGTACAAGTGGTTATTACAGGTGGTATTTTTACAAACTGGAAACACAGCAGCCGGTGAGAAATGGATAAAAGAGTCTAAACAGCGCTATAAATTCCTCCGCTGCACATACCAAAGAAGGTATGCGGCACTGCATTGTGCTCTCTAACAGCGCGTTTAGTGTCACATCTTCTTTCATCACATCCTGTATATGGTTCATTTAGATGCCTTTGGTTCCTATTGTGTTCATACTTCAAAAGAACTTCACCACCATTCATTTAGAAATAGACCAAGACTCAGCCGCTCAGACAATCTCGTTCTGCCTATTCGGTGTGCACCACAAGGAAGCGTTCCCACTTACTCTAATAAACTGCACCAACAGAACAATTGCATCACAAGATTTGTTTTAATCATACCAAAGCAGACAAGTCTGAATGCATTAATTAAGGGTCTTTTCACGCTTACTTTGATTGGACTTTTCAGTGTGGTCCGAACCAAAAAAGCAGGTGTGAAAGGTGCCTCGGGACACGGTCTGGGGCAAAGGACCAAAGTTTGGTCTGCACAAAACAGGTGGTCTCAGTCCAGATCAAACAGAACCGTGGTTTGCTTTGTTTATGGTGTGAAAGCACTTTTTTTGGATGGGTCTGACTTTCTGAACAATTACGGGAAGTAAGCCTATTGTCAACAGAAGAAGAAAAAAGAAATGTAGAAGAAGTAAAAAGAAAGTCAAGGCATAAAATGCCTAAACCTATACTGTATTTTCTGAGAGGATGAGAGAGAGAGGATATAAGAGGACAGAAGAGCAAGCTCACTTGAAGATTGAGAAACAGTGGCAGCAGCATATAAAGGTTTGCGATGCCATCAGAAAAAGAACCGACAACACACCAAGGTCAGACACATGCCCACAACATGTCTACAAACCAGTCAATGTCATGTATAAGAAGACTCAGCCCACACAACCATCTGTGTCTTTACTGCAGATAAGTGACAACACAGCTCGTAGGAATGTAGGAATACAAATGCTAATTCTTTGCCTAGGGCATTACAGATCAGTAGACCTGCCCTGGAGCTAGCTAGGCTTAAAGATACGACTTTGGATTAAAACGTCCGCCTGTGTGAGCTTGATTTCTACAATATGTAACTTAACATCGGATGCAGATTTTATTAGTAGCACAACCATGAGATCATGAAATCAAGAGACATAATGATAAGGAAGCATAATGACCTCATATTGCACTACCATTCTCACCAGCTAAACATGGAAAGCTGAGAAAAACTTTCATCATCAAAACAGGGCAAGAGCCACTGAGAGGAAAGAAGCATAAACATGTGAGGAATTTTCTGGTACGGTAGTAAAAATCAAAGCCTGAAGCAGCAATTAGCCAAGCTGAAGAAAGGAATGCAGGGGAAAGTTACTGTGGCTGAGGGATCTGTTGGTAATGCATGGGAAACATACCATATCGGGTCTGAGCCTGAAGACCAGAGGAAGCGAGGAGAGCAGAGAGTACAGAGTACTGAGCACAGAGGAGCTCCATGACTGACGAACTTCTCGACTGCGTGGGATCCGATGAATGGTGAACTGAGGTGGAACAAAAAGAGAAGCCACATTATACACTTTGTAGGATGCAACTGGTGTAACTATTGTAGTAGGCAGGTCTATTAACTATGATACATTGATATGATAATGGCAGTCATTGGGATCAAGAATATGCAAAAAAATAAAAAACGTACATAATGAAAACATCTCTGTGAGTAGGAAAGTGCATAAAAATGACTTTCACAAGGAAATCTGGCATACAAAGCGTTTCTGTTATAATGCAAACTATTACAGAAAATAAGAATGACTCCATCTGCTGGTCATATGGGGAACTGCAGCATCTCAGGGAGCTTCTGAAAACTGCTTCAGCCCATGACACAGAAATCAGTCAAGATCTGCTACCTTTAAGGATATACCGTTCAGTCAGGGGAATTAAAGAGAGAGGTTTGTAAAGTGAGGATACACAGGTGTTTTTTTTACTATGCGGAAGTATTTTTGCTGTACTGCACATCATTAGCCTACGGCATGAAAACGTGACTGCAATCAATGATTTTATTACTGGATTAGTAACCTTAGTTAAACAAACAATGAATATAAATAAAATATAAAATAAAATAATTGGGAAAATGTTAATTAATAGGCCCTGCTTTAAAAACTGAGAAGCCAGGTGATGTGATCAGATCAGGTGTTTTGTAAAGAGTTTTGCACAGCGCCTTTAGAGTTATGGGAGGAGTTGGACCAGCTTTAGCTCCACCCCCTGGGTTTTGAGGGAGGAGCCATGAAGTGAGGAAGGGAAGTAAACAAGGAAGCAAGTAAACAAGGAACAAATTTTAAAAAATTAGAAACACCTAAATACTGAGCTCGATTATCCATGTTACCTGTGCACGAGTGCCGCTTTTCTCTTTCGATGCTTCAAATGTGCGGATCTTCTCTTCACTCATCTTGTCAGTGTCTGCTATCACATAATGGCGTGGGCTGTAAGACTGAGACAAACTGCCCATCAGGCGAATGATCTCTGTCGTGTGTCCACCTGAGAATGATGAACATTTACAGATTTGTTTTAATGATGTCTAGCACTCGTGTTGTAAAATTCACATCACTTGTTCGTCTTACCTGATCCAGCCACAGCCAGCACACACACCGAGCCCTTTTGAGCAGGTTTACACTCTGGCCCAGCCCGGAGGACAGTGATCAAACGCAGAATAAAAAGTATTATAGCCAGAAAAGCGCCGCACAAAAATCCACAGAATCCCCAAGCAATCATGATTCTGTGGAGCTAAGTGCTGCTTCAAAGATGTATAGTCTAGAAATACAGGCACCAGGAAAAAGAGCTGTCAACTTTGATAACTGCTGAAGAAACTCAGACTAAGGCCGAATCCCAAACGGCTTCCCCGAAGTAACGAAGTGCACTACATAGGGCGTCGTTTCCATTATTACAGGTCTTGTGGAGTAAGGAGGTAAGGACACATTTGAGATTGAGCCACAGTATGGCGCTTCCGAAGCACCAAAACACTCCAAGTAATCTGTCTGTAGAGAGTTCAATATTTTTAGAAGGAGATGAAAATATACGCCGTTACTATAACACAATGTTCGGCTAGTGTAATGAAATATTAGAAAGAAAGATCAGATACCTCCTTCCAGACTAACCGAATCCGCTAGCGAATCCGCCATACTAGTGCGTCATAGTTACGTCATACGTCTACGGGATGCAGAGAGGTCCATATTCATTTCAGAACATAACAGTTTTGACAAATGGATTCCCCTGCTGGTGTGTTTTTGTAAATAAATACCGTTTATATACAGTAGTATACAGTATATGTGTTGTTTATATATAGTATTTTGTCCAAAGGCTAATTTGTCCAAACAGACTATGATAGATGGCTCTGAGATTTGGATCTTCAAACACTTTAGAGAGTTTATATAAAACATAAACTAGCTGCCCTAATCCAAATACAACATGTTTATTTTCCCAGTGCCCTGTGCTGATATTATTCTCATTTATTATTTTTTTTATTTTCCAGTTTATTTGTATGGCTTCAGTTCAGCACTGAGATCAACAAGGTACTTTGGGGACATTTCAGTCAGCAAGTTATGTGGAACTTCCTGTGTGTATATATTGATGAGTAAATAATTGTGTTCATCGTGTGCTGGTCCAGTGTTGAAGTCTGTGTATGTACCTTACTGATGCGTCATGGGATTTTTGTTGTGTGTGTGATTACTTCAGACATCCTGTTTAGTGTGGTTTTATAATCTCTCGTTTGTTTCAAGTGGTTTGTCGCCACATGAGTTTTGGCATCACATCCAATTATTGTTCAAATATTTATGGCTGCATTTGCTTTTTATAGTTTACAGACATTCCTTATTTCCCAATCAGAGCACCTGTATATGATCCTCAGGGCCATTATCATGGTGTCTACTTCCACATTGTAACATTTGGCAGTTCTATTTAAATACATCTGGTCTATAAATATTCTGCCGTGTGTAAGCCTTTGATTAGTTTCTAATGGCCATGGGTATGTGCGTTAACTGCTTAAGTTCATGCAGAAGAGTGACAAATGAACGAAAAACTTACATTAAACAAGCGTACATAAATTGATGCCACCACTAGCTGTCAAAACAGACTCAGTATGCTTGGCACAGATAGTCTCCTGAATGGTATTGTAGGCAGGAATATCATTTTAAAGAACGAATGCTGTCTTACACTTCACTCCAAGTTTCCTGCACATGTCCAACTTGGGTGAATTCTTGTGACTGCAAGTCACTCATAGACCATACTTTCTTATACTCTTTCATACTCATTAAACCATTCGGTGAACCATTGTGCCCTCTGGATCAAGATGTAAATGTTTCACTGTGGGACAAAGGCGATCAGCCAGAATGATTTGTCCTGATAATCAGTGCTCCTTCCCTCTAAAGGCACCAAAACATGCAGATATTCTACCGCAGCACAAGAGAGACATTTTTACCCATTTGTCAACCATCTGTATGTACTTCGTGAACTCTGCTTATCTTATCATAAGTCTCGTCTAGCAATTCCAGAGGACACATTAAGTGTTTGACCTTGAAAAACAAGTCACACAGCATTAACTGGATTTCTGTTTTCTGATTTATGCATTTGTCATTTGGACCGTATTTTATAACATTTTATTCAAGCCTTATCAGGGCATTACAGAATGATTTCTGGCACTGAAGTCCCACAAACTTTGCAGGGTCATGTACGGGGCATGAGACTTCTCATTTATTCCAGACGGAAGAATATTCATAGGATTACCAGAAGGAGGCAGACTGCCTGTGGAGGAGAAAGAACAAAGAGAGAAAAAAAGGCCATCTTGAGTGTTAGAAGCCTAAACCCTCAGCTTCCATATAGCTTATTATTCTTTGTATAGATCTTCCTTTCCTAAGTGCGACCTTATGAACAGTTTGCATTCAGATGACATGCCTTGTCAGGAAACGGCATTCACAAGCTATGCAAAACATCAGATCTGTGTCTCCAAGTGTATTACTGGCTTTTATTTACACTGTTAAACCATTATTTCCTGTATTACAGAGAAGTGGCTGCAAGAGAGAAAAATGCATTCCTTTTAACGACGTTTGTCTTTAATCTGAGCATTACTCATGCAGGAATGTCCATAATCATGTGAACTTTAGGTTGTGTTGAAATTCCCTGCTAATCTTGCATACATTTTCTTTAGCCATTATACAGACTTCGATATTTCTGTTTATCAAGCTCATGTCAGCTGCGTTTCATCATCATACTTTAGTTTTTTGGTGTGCCAATGCTCCTTTTTGCATGTAACAGGATGTTTAAATACAGTCTTCATCATTAACTGTGTTTCACTCGCAGACGCTGCATATTATTCATAATAGGATAGATTCATTCATTCATTCATTTTCCTGACCGCTTATTCCTTTTCAGGGTCATGGGAGAGCTGGTGCCTAGCCAGCAGCATAGGGCGCAAGGCAGGAACAACCTTAGACCTTCTTGCTGTGAGGCGACAGTGCTACCCACGAGCCACCATGTCGCCATCATAGGATAGATAGTTTTGGCAAAACTTCCATAAACTATTAATCAAAGTCTCACTATTGCTATTTATTACAAAGTTGAAACATTGGCTGGAATTGCAAAGTACAGCTATGCTGCAGAGCCGGTTTTGTGACAACACCTGGGTGTCCTTGTTCTTTCTGATCTGTGGACACAAAGACTTTACTGTTATTGAAACTTGGCAAAGATATGCTGCCAATGTTCACCTGGAATTCTGGGACTGTAGTTAAACTGAGACACAAGCATACCACCTTACACACACTTACATAAACATGATCATAAAATGCACATAAGTGGCAGAGCTATTGTTCCAGAGCAAGGTACAGTTTGTGTAAATTTATGTCTTGTCTCAACATTTGTATGTGTAATCGGATAGTCAGGTTTCTACTGACAGGGTAGTCACACTTTTTATTACAGTCCGTTATTACCATAAAGAATAAGTAGTGTTCATTTAAAATCCATAAAAATAGTCTCATGGTCATAGTGAGGAATATGTGTCATGTGGGGGACTGATGACACAAACGCTTACCAAGTCTATGAGCTCAGTAGTGTGTGAGAGCGGGAAGGCATTGTGGTCAGTGCTGTGTCAATTTCAAATCTTCTAGTGGATGACATGAGTGTTTCTATAACCAGACATATAGGTCAGTCAACTAAACTCTTAATTCTTTCTTATACTGGGAGGTGAAATGCAACAAGTCCTGAAGAGAAAAATATTAGGACAGATAAGAAATGATTACCCTGGAAATGAGATAGGGCTAGCTCTTGTTTAACCACAGGCACACAATATTAATAAAGACTTCAAATATCAAAATGCTTTCACTCAAACAGGATGATGTCTGGTTTGGTAGAATATATAATTATATTATGAAGCAAATATAATATAATAAAAATATAATACAAATAAAAATAAACTAAAACTACAATTTTAAAAAGCAGCTGAAGACAAATTATTATACACTCTATATTATATGATTCTTATGATTTTTTGATGTTTACTTGCTTTGCTTAACTAATCACTTTTTATGTTACTCATATTAATTATCAGAGTTTTAGTATTTAGTATTTCTATTTATTTAATATTACTTTTAATTTTACAGTTTTACATTATGCATCTTTCCTATGATTTCTTTGATTTCTATGATTCTTTGATCACTTTATAACTACAACCTTTTGTATTTTTATCTTTGTTCTTTTATGTTTTATTTGTTTATGTTTTCTTTTTTTTAATTATTAGTTTTATGGCTGCTCGACATCGTGTTTATATTGCCAGTTTTTGAATGCATTATTGTTCATTACACTGTTTATCCAGTGCATGTTTTCTTTTCTTCTTTTCTTTTTAAATGCACTCTGTAAAGCACTTTGAGCTGCATTCATGTATGAAAGGTGTTATATAAATAAAGATTATTATTATTATTATTACAAAAGCCTTTCTACATAATGAGCATTGTATTTCTAAAGCATGCTGTCAGTGTGTTCGGAATGATCTTGGGTTAATAAGGTGTATGGAGTTTGGCTCTTTGTTTCCCCACAGCAAACTTTCATCTCATCAACTACACCGCCTGTGGAATGTTCTAGCCCTTCCAGCCTCTAATCGCACCAGCTGATAAAGGCAACTCTGCACTGTCAACAGTTAGGTAACTGTAAGCTGTGGTTTTGTCACTATATTAAAAAGACTTAATAAATGAGTAAATCAGTCTCCTGAGTCAACTTCCTGCTCGTGGGATTGCCAAAGGATGAATGATTCTGCATGTCTATAAACTCACATGGTTTTAAAGCTGTGGTGTGAGAAAATAAAGAGGCTAAACTGTGAGAAAGATTTAAATGTGAGAAAGGGTCTCTGGGTGGCTATATTTGGTCTCTTTTGTAACATAATTGGCATGGCATCTGTGGTATGTTCGCTTGTTAGGAGTCCAACAAACACTTTAATCATTTTGGGAACATGAAGTAAAAACTGGTCACCTCCACCAGCTGAAACCACTTTCAGGAACACTCAGAGGAAAAGACATGCAATAGTCTGTGTGTAATAGTCCATTTAGTCCGTGGGCAAAGCAATTTAACAAACAGTGGTCTTGTCCATCCATGTCTGATTTTTGCCAGACGTTCTCCAGTGGAGAAGGTTTATGTGGGTTGAACTAGTGGCTGAATTAGAAAAAGAAACATCTCTGTGGAGAGTAAGGTCTGAGATCTTAAGATCAAGTCAAATGATATGGTTCTATAAGTCCATCTTTTGAAGCGCATATGTCATACATACATAACTGTTTAATACATACAGGGGCATATGTCATTCTACAACAATAAGTCAACCATCCTGTCATCATCTGCATGGAGTATCCTGTCACATGCTGCTCATACGATCAACATGTCAATTACCAAATGTCCTGTTGGGCATCTGATAATAGAGCAGTACTGATTATGGTTGTTTTACCATTATTATTTACATTATTAGATTACATTAATCAACGATTAAAAGGCTGTTATGCACCCAGAGTGGAATATTATGAATGGCTGTCCACAGGATTTGGAAAGATTGCCCCAGGAGAGCTCTTAATTCCAGACACTAAGCTAAAGATACTGCTCAGCATTTCTGTTTTCCCAGATGATGGAGATCAGAGGACACTCTCCACCTCGGCATCTGCTCTTTAAGAAAAATAGACAAACTTTATAGGGGGTTTGTTTTCTCTTTCTTGTTTTGCATGAAAAAGCTGGTATTTGCTTTTTTTGTGCATTTTTGTACAAGATTATTCCCAGTTTTTTTTTAACAGTTTTAACTATTAAAGTAAAAGATCTCTACATGTAACTCACTAATTCTTGCTAAACACCAAGCTTGTATTGAAGTGGTTTTATGAAAAGGAACTGCAACTGATGCCATGAATAGGTTCTCATCATTATACAGACACCGCAGACGTTCACATTAGTTTCCCATAAACTCTTATGAAATATTCAGAGTACTGTTTGCTGCTGCTGAGAATGATGATGATGATGATGATGATGTTGCCTGTTTTCTTTTTGAGTGTTACCTGAAGGGCACCTGCACATTGATTATGTATGTACAATGAGGATGAACATTGAGGTATTTATTAAAGTTGTGTACAATGGATACTGAGGTGGAAAGTTGTTTAAAATGAAGTAAACTATACTAAACTAAAGTAGATATATATATTGTCATACAAGGACATGGCAGTTTTGCCATTCAACATCAACAACAGAATCATGCAGTGGTCAAGCTTAACCGCTGGCCATTCTCGTCAACCCAAGAGAGCCAGGTGGCCTGCTGAACTAGTGGAGGCTGTTTATAAAAGTTGTCACAAGGGTTTATAACATGTCCTGATGGTAAACCCCTACCAGAAAACAACAGACAGTGCCAATACATCAGAATCGGTGGTTGTACATGTCGGTTTACTGTACGTGCTACTGGCAAGGAATCAAGCAAACAGGAAAACATCAGTGTTTCAGAAGGAAACCACCCTGGTGGGCTTCAACAAAAGGAAGAACCTTAAAGTTGATGATTAAATAAAAATAGAAGAGCAGTCTGTATTTGAGCAACATAACAGGCAAGTGAAAGAAAGCATCAAAGCAAAACCACAGTCACTTCAGTGGCTTATGCCAACCCATTCAAAACAGCCAATGCCAGCAAATTCTGCTTCAGATGTATGGTCTAGACAGCATCATTTCCTAAAATGATTTCCACTTTCAAAAGCCATGAAACAAACTATAGAGTATGACTTTTTTTTTTTACTAATTCTGAAAAATGTACAATAAAAACATTCAATCTAATCACAGAGAGAGCACAGAAAAAAACATTATTATTAGTAAATGCCATGGCCATGTAGGAACAAACTGAAGTCATGGAAGTGCTTAAATTTAGACAGAAATCAAAAATAGCCAGAAGGTAGATAAAAACTTTGAGTTTTTAAATGACCTGAAGTAGCTCAAATCTACTGAAATCTATTGGAAATAGATCAATTAGAGTTAATGACAGAGTTTAAAGTAAGCATGTAACCATATAAACACATAATACAGCTTATAAATATGGTGAGGGTTCTCAGTGTGGCATACTTCTGTCAGTTAATCTCTTAAACTACCATATTAGGATTAGAATGTTTTTTACCTTGAATTTTATTTTGTAACTGCAGTGATACTAATAGGAAAGTATGTAATATACAGCAAGTCTGGACCTGCTCATATGTTCTGTGAGTTTAAGGGAATAAAGGACCAAAAAAAGTTGATTTGATTGACCCATAAAACGTCTTTTTTATGTTCACTTCAGAACATAATTTTTTATGTGTCAATATCACATCGATATAACAGCGAATGAGATTTATAGACGTGTTCCTTACAAGAGAGACTGAGTGCAGACATCACTGAAACAATCTAAGAACAACAGCCATGTGGGTTGTTATTAACATCTGTGGAACAAGAGCCAGAAGGCAGATTAAAACAGTAAGTGTGTTTGTCCTGACTTGATCTATGCATTACTCCTGCAGTGTAGACACTTTAACACACAAAAACTTAGCCATAGTTTAACGTCCTGATAAGGACATCCGTGTTGGCTTGAACCCACAACTGCAAATGTTGCCCGTAAAAGCACACTCAGGTGTTATGCTGTGGGTTTCGAGTTTGGTTTTGGGTAACGAGAAGATCATGTCTGTACTTTTTAGACTTTAGACATGTCTTTATCAGATATGGCTTTTGCATCAAAGCAGTATGATGTACCTCAAGCCTCCATAACAAAATTCTGCAAGGCTGAGTCTGTCCCTGAATGACATGTCTGTACATGTCGAAAAAATAGGGAGGGAATTCATATTTTGTCCACAATGGAATTATACAGACTGTTTCTG
The DNA here is from genome assembly GCA_028566375.1 of Leptodoras nelsoni. Taxonomy (NCBI): domain Eukaryota; kingdom Metazoa; phylum Chordata; class Actinopteri; order Siluriformes; family Doradidae; genus Leptodoras; species Leptodoras nelsoni. The sequence continues at coordinate 19,865,254 of JAOVVG010000047.1, read as the reverse complement.
ATAAATACACAACTATATAATTTGCACAACTCCAGGACTTATATCTTTCCAATTCCTGTTTGCTTTATACAGCATTTCTCATACAATATAGTATAGGTCCATCTCCATGATTAATGATTTCCTTACATTATGTAATGTAACACAGTACAACATTTATAAACCATATAGATTGTATTGTATAGACATATCTTGCATGCTGTAAGCACTTTTATTTCTAACACACATTTAACAATAGATATTGTCCAAAAGAAGCTCTACAGGAATCCGGATGTAGGGTTATATCCCTAATGAGCAATCCAGAGGTAACAGTGGTGAAGAAAAACTCCCTGCGATGACATGATTAAGAAATCTTAAGAGGAACCAGATTACAAAAGGAATGCATTTCTTTGTAGTTTACACCATATAGTGGGATTATAAATCATCACTATACTACAGTTGTACATTATGGCGTAAAACAACAAGTGTTTTGAAAGAATGTACAGTACCAGCATATGATCATGATTACAGAAGCCGTTCTTAAGCACTCATTTACAAAAAAATATATATTTATGAACCGGGCATAAACCTATCTACATAATATTATACAGCCAGGTCCATAAATATTTGGACACATACAAAGTTATGGTTATTTTATAAGATTTTGGAACACACATGAGCACACTTGACCTTGACCTAGACCTTGATCTGAGTATTGTAAGTGAAATAGGGAGGGAATAACACACACCATGGAACAGCTGAGCAATAAATAGTCCAATTACTTGGTCCCTTAAAAGTGGGTGAAAAATAAAGTCTTGTAATCTCTACACTGTTCACCTGATTTGGATATAAATACACTTACATCAAAGCTGAATTCATTAATTAGTTATTTGTTTAATTTCAACTCTAATATACTGTGTTAGAAGCTAAAATAACAGTGACTTTCATTCATTAATTTTCTTGACCGCTTATTACTTTTCAGGGCAGCACAGGGCGCAAGGCAGGAACAACCCTAGACAGGGCACCAATCCATTGTAGGGCACACACACACATACTCACTAGGGCCACTTTAGAGATGCCAATCAACCTATGGTGCATGTCTTGGGACTATGGGAGGAAACCGGAGAACCAGGAGTAAACCCACATGGACACGGGGAGGACATGCAGACTCCACACAGAAAGGACCCAGA
>JAOVVG010000047.1:19773975-19792244 GCA_028566375.1 Leptodoras nelsoni | reverse complement strand
CCGCCCCACCCGGGGATCGAACCCGGGACCTTCTTGCTGTGAGGCGACAGTGCTACCCACTGAGCCACCGTGTTGCCCATGCTGAATAACTCAAAAATCCAAACCAAATGGATTCTGAAAGGCAATTTTAATAAACTAGGAAATGAGTTATTAATGATAAATGTACATCTACTGATTAATTTGGTGTAACTGGTTTGGGTTTTATGGGTAATGTAAGAAATTAAATCTGTCATGGCTCCAATAAATAACCACAACACATTTGCCCGGTAGATTTAAACAATTGTCATCATTAGGCACCCATTTATTTATTTATTTACTTTCCCCACTGCAAGGGGTCTCTAGCTGTCCAAAGTTTAAGAACCCCTGCCATATGCTATACTCTGTGATCCAAACATGATCCATTGTTGTAGTATATATTGTGTTATGCCTTTATTTGGGTGATTTGGTTAATATTGGGTAGCAATAATTTGGGTAGTGGTAGCAGGTATATTTTAATGATAGAGACTAGTAAGATACAAGTCCAGATCCTGTGACTGCCAGAGAGCCACTGGACTTAGCTAAAGCTTATGGCTCTCAAATTCTTAGCTGCAGGCTTGTAATTGATTCTCTCATTTGTAAGTCACTGTGTATAAGTGTCTGAAGAATAAATGTAAAAGATAATTATTATATAATTCTAATTCTAATACAGTAATAATAATTATAATATATCTGCAGTATGTAGAACATGGAAGAGAGGTTGCAAATAGAGATTGGATCGGTCCAATCCCAATCCCTACTGCTGCTAACTGGAATTCTGACTAATCCCACCTGCTCCTGTAACTACTATTTTCATGAAATTTTATTTTTTATTTTAATGAAATTAGTAGATTTCTATTTTCTAAAATATAAACAAATAAGTCATTTACACCACAGTGATATTTATGATGGATGGATGGATGGACACCTTCAATTGCAGGATTCAAATTTACAACCTTTGAATAGGTAACGTTAAACAAGCAGTTCTTACCCAGCATACCCTGTGATTCCCAGGTGTAGTTGTACCATGTACGAACTCTGTGTTGTACCAGCTTTGGAATATGATTTGTCACCATATAGGCTACACATGCATCCATAGAGGCACGGAAGTACGTCTCACCAGCGGTGGCGGCCCCAATGACATCTCTCATCTGTAATATGCCATATTCACAAACAACACTGTCTGTGGTTCTGTCATATTCCATAACATACATTATTTTTTAGGATAGCTGTACTAATAAGAGCTATAGGTTGTTTAATGGCTACTGCTGAACAATTTATTCTGTGAAGCCCACAGAATAAATCTTGAGGAAAAACATTTACAGCTGTAACTGTGGGGAACATATGGATATCGATGGCTGGATGATCCTGTGGGAATTCTAAACTATCTATCTTTTACCTGTCCAATTAAGCTTGAGAAGACAAATACACCAACAAAAAAGTTTGTCAACTGAAACGTGATCTCAAAAACAGTGTAAGGCTCAGGCAGTCCGCCAATGTTGATCAGGGTCCGCACAGCAAAATAGTAACAGCGCAAGTACCTGCAGAAAAGAAAATAGCTTTTACACTTGTTCCAACGGCTATATCGTTTATAGCCGTTTAGCAACGGCTAAATTGTTATATTTAACAGAAAAAAGAATGTATTGATCTTCATTTGAGGTAGTGGATCAATCAACACTTAAGCTGTTCAAAAAAGCAAAAAAGTGTAGAGACAAAATGTCTACCTGGCCAAGAACGATGGACAAAAAAAATGCACCAAAAATATAGCTGGTCATCTGAAAGATTTGACCAAACAAGGTGTCTGGAAAAGGTAGCTCTGCAATCATCAACAGGGTTTTCTCTGAGTAGAAGAAACACCTCAGGTAGCTATGAGAATATAAAAATCCAAAAAGGCTAATGCTTTTAAATAGTTTATGCAATATAAGATATTTAGCATTAGAATTGTTCTTTCAACACTGAGGGAGAATTATCAGATCAAGTTTAGTCCTGGATAAAAATTTAATCTAGGCTTAAAATGGCTTAATTTTGATCATAAAATGTTTCAGAAATTATGTCTTTTTTTAATTTACATATTTTAGGACTTATGTTTTGTTCTTCTTCAAAAATGATGAGAAAAATCACATCTAAAAATAATTTAAAAGCACACACACAAAAAAATCTTAAAACATATGAGATATTATGCACTCATTATTTAAAGGCCTACATGAACTATAAGTACAAGTTTTTAAAAATGCCCACCCCTTTCTCAAGTCACAGAAAAATTGTAAGGTAATGTGACATACGCGTTGCCATGGCCGCTGTAGACCCACTTGGTTAAACCGATGCCTTGGTAAGCAGATGCCACATAGTAAAGGCAAGAGTTGATATGAAGGACAAACAGGAGATACCCAATGGTTCGAATTACTCTGGTAAAGGAACCAGACAGAGTTGAAAGCATGATCAAACATCAACAAGTTTAAGTCATATAACTTCTTGATTGCATACCTCCAGATGTACGGCTTTGTCATGATGCTCTCAAGCCGATCACTGAACTCAAAAAAGGCCTCAAACTTAAAAGAAAGCTGGCATCAGTGATTATTCCATTGACATTATAAAAATAATAACACCAACAAATCAGAAAGATTTCAGGTATCACATACCCTCATGAGGCGATTAATTCTGAAAATGGACTTGAATCCAAATGGAATATATAAGAAGTCCAGGGGTATGATTGATATTAGGGCATGCTTAATATCAATAACAGAGAAAATATATATTAAAATATTAAAACAAACTAGTGAATTTTACACTGAAATATATGAAAAACACTTGAGTCCAATTTTTGTACCTGAAATTTTTGGGAGGCTCTGTAATGCTTCTTTATAACAGCTCGGTCATACTGACAATATTAAACCAAATAATATTTATTAATTTTTATAAATTATACAATCTGTGTTAACACACAAATAATGATTTGTGCTTACAATGATATCTCCAGTCTGGCAGAACTGCAGCCTGGGCTGGAAAATGATCATGTCAGTGATGTAGATCAGGTCAGCTAGGGCATCTATCATAATCCACAGAGGAATTGAGGCAGGAGTGTGATAGGGGAAGGCCATACGTACTGGTATGAACCAAAGGTTGTAGACGAAGGCAGTAGTCACCAGGCTAAGCCAAGTGATGTACCGCCGATCTGCAGATAGTCACATAGATCAATGAGGAAGAGCATCAGAAATAACAGCTATTACATTTAATGCATTTGGAATCAAAGTGGATTTAAAGTACATTATTTATGATGTGTTTATAACCTGCGAATGGATCTATGGATGCTCCCAAAACTTTATCCATTCTGTCTTCAATAGACTCCAGCATTGAATCTATGCAGGTACATTTGACTTTTGGACAAAAAGAAGCAAATTTGTTTTTGGCTGGTTCAGTCTCTTCTTTTATTTGATCATCTTTCTTTGCTTCTTTTTTCTCTTCTTTTTTCTCTTCTTTCTTCTCTTCTTTCTTCTCTTTCTTTTCCTCAGTTTTTGCTGCTGCTTTCTTTGCCTCATTCTCCTTTTTGATCCTCTCTTCCTCTTCTTTTGCTTTTCTCTCTTCCTCTTGCTTTTTCAAGAAATCCTTTTTTCTCAAAACAGGTGCTATTTGAGGTGAAATACACAGCCTTAGTGATAATAGATGATACTGGTACAATATTTAAATGATCATTTTTTAATTTTTAAAAAGATGAATATTGATACTTATTGGCATTCACTCTGCATAGATATTTAGATGAATGATGTTAAAGTCTCTCAGTTATTCATGGGAAGGTTTTGTACTCACTGACTGGAGGGCTGCACTCAGGTGAGGATGCGTAGGGGTCTATGACTTTCTCTTTGTAGATCTGTGCACGTTGCCGCATCTGCTGGATTATATTTCGAAGTTGTGCATCAGAGTACCTGTTTATTACAATTGGGTATGATGGAGTGGGCTGTGCTTCTTGCCTAAATGAGCCAAAGAAAAAAGAATGTAACATCACTTCTTTTAATTAATTCAGCTAAGCTAATAAATTCTTCTATGCTTATGGTATTTAAATATGGACATACACTGAAATCAGTCAGCTCTAAATGTATGTTTTTCATATTGAAGAAAAATGTTTATCCTAGTCTGCCTCGAGGTGAAGATGTGAGCAGGGTGTGAGAGTGATGTAAGATTTCTTCTCTACATGGCCTAATTTTTGTCCACTTTGTAATGTTCTGTACCTTGTCATCAAGACATACTGCCCACAGGAGACAACACTTATCTTTCTCTACCTAAATGAGACTGTGACACTGAAGGATAAACGTGGGGGATGGACTCCTCATTACAGTAACAACCTCTGCAGAATTTCAATCACTTTAATTCAGGCTTTGTTTTTCTTTTTTTTTCCACTCCTCCTTTCTTGTTGCTTAAATTTTAAATAGCTCCCCCAGCTGCTTCTTAAGTCCTTTAAAGCTGCAAATCTCCTAATCTTTTCTTTGCTCCTCACACCAGTAATCCTTCTGCTTTCTGGTAGACAGATAAAGATCCTGTGGTTAATGTTTGTGTTTGCTGAATGCAAGGTTGCTGGACCACTTGAAATCAGAACTATTCATTCATTCATCTTCAGTAAATGGTGAAACTGGAGTGGACACTGGGTGGGAGGCAGGAATGCACCCTTGATGGGACACCAGTCCATTGCAGTGCACACACACACACACACACACACACACACACAGATTCATTCACATCTAAGGGCAGTTTAGTTTATCCATCTCCTGGCATGTTTTTTGGAAGTTGAGAGGAAACCAGAGAACCCAGAGGAAACCCCTACAAACATAGGGGAGCCATATGAAATACCACACAGACAGTAATAGCTAACTGAAATAGAAAGACTATCATTGTGTATGGCTGTGTGGTGCATGTGTAAAGAAATAAATGCTGAAATCTTCCTGTTTTAAATTTTCCTTACTCTTCATCTGGTGGCTGCTCTTTTACAGGCTCGGAAAGTTTCTCTTCTGGTTTGGGTTCAGCAGCGGGTGCAGGTGTCAGCGCTGGAGCTGGTCATACACAGACATAAGACACATGAGCCAGAGAGGGGCTTTCCACTGCTGTGTGGTTACTGGCACTGCTCCCGTAGGCAGTGCTGTCAACTCACAGAGGGAGATGTAATGTTTAACTGGAAGCACACAACCGACTAACGTGCCTACATTATAAACACTAACACAGAACAATATCGAGAACAAAAAACCTACACTGGCTTATGCTCATTTTTTAAAAAATGGCTGTGGGGAAAAATACTTTGCATGGTCTGTTGGGTTTTATGGAGTAGTATTCAGAGTTTAAAAGTGGTTGACTCACCAGGGGTTCCTTTTTCTTTCTTGTCTTCATTTTCTTTGACTGCAGGCTTTTCATCCTATAAGTTGCAAAGACCAACTTTTTCATAACTATGCAAAAGCATCCTTCTGCATTTGATGTTTCTAAAATGAATGTTTTTAGATTAATATAATATACATTAGGGTCATTATACAGTAATATTGCAGGACAAACACTTAGTTAAAGACTGCCAGAGACCTGCCCTTATATATCAATGTCTTTAGTGTCTGCAACCAATTGGGTGACACATCGTAACTACAATATTCTGTACCATACCAAATTAAATATCAGTGAGTTGTAAATCTGATGAATCCTACCTTAACTGGCTGAGTTGGTGGATCTGGTGCAGGAGCTGGAGTAGGGGCTGGTGTTGTGACTGGTGAAGGAGCTAGAGTGGGGCCCCTGATCAGCTTCTTGAGTGTGCTGAACATGTCAGTGACCAACTGCTTCTGTTGCTGTCTGGGGATCCTAATAATCTTATCCTTTAGCTGCTGCATAAAGCTACGGTCCTTCTTACACAAGAGCCTGATTAGTGCTTTTAAACCTCTAATCCCCACTCATATTACCCCTCCCACAACATCAGCTAAGGCTATATGCAAGTGTGTGTAGTTTGGTAAATTGCATGGAACTCAGTAATCTTGGTAGTTAATTTGCAATATGTTATATTGAAATAAATTAATACAAGTTAATAAACATTGAGATGGTTTACATACAGCACAGAAATTGAACATAAAAACACTTATATCACTAATTATCCCTGAAGAGACCATAATCAGTATTTAATGATTTAGGCACAGGGGTACATTTCAATGACATTTAATAGAGGGGAAAGACATAAAGGATGGAAACAGTAGTTTAACATTGTTTGCTGGACATGGGACATGACTGTTGGGCATGTCCTTATCTTCAGCAGTCATTTTATCCTGGCCAGGTCTGGGTCATGGTGTATCCAGAGCCAAATGCAATCCAATTGATAGTCAAATTAACACTGTTTACAAGGTGAGATGCTAGATAACAGGGCATCATACACACACTTTGACGCACTCATTCACAATAGGCATTCAGGTATAGCCAATCAAGCATAGGCAATGCTAGACAACCCAGAGGAAACTCATGCAAACATAGGGAGAATGTGATAAACACCACACAGAGAGTAACCCAGGGAGTAACTCAGGATCAGGGATCCTGGAGCTATGAGGTGAAAACTGCTAACCACTGTGCTGCCATGCTGCCAGACAAACTATGTGCAAGATCAAATAATAAAGATCCAAAAAAACAGACACCTTGTAAATTTAAGAGCTGCAAGACAAATTGTGGATAATGTTGTAGAGTAACTTTCTGCAATGGTGGATTACTGGAGTCCCCATGAGTGAGGATAGTTTGAGGAAGTTAAACAAGCATGTTATAAATGAAGTGTCCCTAATGTTCCCTGGAACACTGTTTGCTGGATTTTGGGGTGTTTGGTATTCCTGGTTCAGCTGAGCAAGGTACTCTTAAAGCAATGTTGTTTCAGGAGATCATCATGGCCGTTACAGTTAAACATCACAGATAAAGAGTTTACAGCTTCAAACTTCATGAGCAGGACTTTGCAGTCAATGTAGAACAGACAGTTGGTGTAGTCTGGGGTAATGTTTTACTTTATTTTATAGTTGCATCTGACATGGTTAAAGAATGAATTGATGTTGTAAATCAAAATGTAAGTTTATATGGACAGAGTACAATCAGGGGTGTGTGAGTCAATTAGCAATTATTCTCTTCTTTTATAGCCAAAATAGCTAATTAGGTAACTAGGTTTGTTAGCTAACGTTAAATGCTGAAATATACACTATACTACAGCTTATTCAGGTCTGATGTCTCAGGGGGCATAGGGGGCATGTTTGACTAGTTTAACATAAAAACCTTTTTCTAGGGAGGCTCCTAACTCCTATTGGGCAATATTTGATCCTAAACAAAGAAACAAAAGCCTGTTAGTCAACTTTACCATGACTGTATTACATACAGTAAGTACCATTAACAGATAATTCCTATTTACAGAATTAAATGTGATTAGTTTATATTGGGTAGTGGCAGTGTTGGAAAGTGTGTAATAATACAGTCAAGTAGGTAGTGATCAAGAAAATAACTCAAGCAATAGCAAATAAGTCACCTGGTGAAAAACTACTTGAGTAATTACTTTACAAGTTAAGAAGATAGTAAATCGAAGGCTCTATACAGTAAGTATTAAACATCTGGCATACGTTTAGTTATTTCATCATCAGATTCAAATTAATTCTACTGGACAAATCTCAATACCATAGATGTTCCATATTGAAGCTTAATGTATCTTGTTAGTCAAAATATCAGTCAAAATGTCAGTCACCCTCTGCATTTATCTGCAATGTATGAATGCAACTTGTGTTGCTTTGTTTGTAGACTTGTTCAGCATTATTTGGAATGCTTCATGATTCTGTAAATAAAAAGGAAAAAAGAAATCACAAACAGGATGCTTTAGACAGAAGGTGTGGGCTGAATTACTTTGTCCCCCTGGAGTGCTGTGACGCAAACAGTGCTGTCACTCAAAGCTGCTCCATAACAGTCCCAGTCATATGGACTGAGTAATGTTTACTGTACAGGAACAGGTTGGCTGGTGTATAAAAAAAAAAGAATGTTCTTGTGCAAAGTGCCATATGAGTCACGGCTTTAATTGGATTGATTATATATCCGCTCTCTGTTCATGCCTGGGCATCTTGTAAAAAGCTTGCCAAGGAGTTATTCATGGACTGGTTTAAATGGCAACTGCAGCAATGATTTGAATTTCCACTAAAAATATGTTAGGTGCTCCAGTCACGATAATTTTGACTTGATCCATTTTCCTAGATTGTTTGGCAGTGGATGTTTATTTTAATACTATACATATATGTATATGCTGATGTTGTTACTGGGAAGAGTAAGCTGGTCTGTTGTGTATCCTTTTATGAACCATGCTCCACAGAGGTTAAAACACATTGACATCCCTACTGGAAAAGGAAGAAGAAGCTGTCAACCACAGAGAAAGATGATGGATGCCATCAAAGCCTTCAAGAAGCTTTATTACTTTGGGTATGCTTGTGTTGCTCACATTCTTGTAGATCACAAAGGATTATATCTGAAAGGAAGAAGAACTTTAGTTTTTTTTTTAAAAAACCCAAAAACATACAGGTACACTTTGTAATTTTACAGATAGAAACTGTAGTCCATCTGTTTTTCTGCAGACTTTGTTAGCCCCATTTTATGCTGTTTTATGCAGTACCACCACAGAGCAGGTATTATTTGGGTAGTGGATGATTGTCAGCACTGCACTGTGATACTGATGTGGTGCTGGTGTGTTAGTGTGTGTTGTACTGGTATGATTGGATCAGACACAGCAGTGCTGCTAAAGTTTTTAAAACCCCATTGTGTCACTGCTGGACTGAGCATAGTCCACCAACCAAAAATCTTCCAGTGGGTAGCATCCTGTGAGCACTGATGAAGGACTAGAGGATGACTAACACAAACTGTGAAACAACAGATTAGTTGTTGACTGTCCCAGACTTTACATCAACAGAGTGGAGAAACTAGGTAGGTGTGTGTAATAGAGTGGACAGTAAGTGAACACAGTGTTTTAATGTTTAAAAACTCCAGCAGCACTGCTGTGTCTGATCCACTCACACCAGTACAACACAGACTAACACACCACCACCACATCAGCGTCACTGCAGCACTGAGAATGATCCACCACCCAAATAGTACCTGATCTGTGCTGGTCCTGTGGGGGTCCTGACCATTAGCGAACCTAAAATACAACAAACTACAATGTTCTCTACAATAACTGAGAACTGAGAAAATGGACAATGAGTGTAGATATTATATAAAAACACACACTGTAGTGAGCAATGTATCCCATTGGGGGCAGTCTAAGACTGTTTTTGGTTTCAAATTTACATCTGGATAATTCTACTTCCATGCTGTTCCTTCAGTTTTTTATACAGTACCCACAGCAATCCACTATCTCAGCCCACATTCCCAGCGGGGCCAGATTAGGCATAAAACTCAACATGCAGAAGAAAGAAATTGACTTCCACTATCTTGGTATTTTTGGAAGAACATGAGGGGGAGGACATCCTTTGCCAAAACGTTTCATAATCATAAGTTGTATGTGTATCATAAGTGTTATCTTAATATTTTTTGATAAGGATGTTTATTTTACTGCTGGCTCTTTTCATCACCGTGAGATAGAACAGAGAGCATGTGAGTGAGAGAGAGCAGGAGTGTGTCAAAGCAAGCCCAGGTCTTTATTGTGTGTGACAGCTTGCTGTTTCCTTTATATAGTCTCTCAGCTGTTTGTAGTTATGTGGATTATTTTTTGACCCAAGAACATTGGTTTTATTTTTTTTTTCTATTTACTAATACACACAGTGTTCCAGTCTGTGGGTTTTATAGTTTTTTTCTCAGGATGAGTCAGAGAGAAATGTGTGAGCAATCTGAATAAGACTTTCACATCAGTGTATGTTGCTTAATCTTTAATGTAATGTCACACTGACCTATTTTCAATAAGGCTGTGAACTGCCATGTGTATTGTGCCCAGCAGCAACAGTCCTGTCTACTTTTTACTGAATGCACTAGGTAACAGATTATTGCACGCAGTGTACGTAGGCGCACCATGCACACACATATTCACACACTCATTCACACTGAGGGGCAATTTAGTGTTGCCAATCCTCCTAGTGGCATGTTTTTAGAGGTTGGAGGAAACTGGAGATCAGAAAAGTCCACATGAACACAAAAAGAACATACAAATGCACTGAACAGGTGGATCGAAATCGGGACCTTGGAGCTGTAGGGTGAAAATACTGCTTACTGCACCACTGTGCCACCACATGAGTTACAAATAATATCAATTTAAAAATAGAAACTTTTTTAAAAGTAACTTTTTTTAAATAAAGATATTGCAGCAATAAGGAAGAAAAGTGTTTTCTAAAAACAGTCAGATTGAACATTCTGGGAACCAAATATTTTAAGCAACTATTCTGCTTACATAAAATTGTAGATTGGAAGCTGCTTTACATAATCCCAAAAGAACAGAAAAAGTGCACAGAGTTTGCTTTTTATTCATATTTACACTGAGGTGCCAAAAGTCATGGGACAGGAAGTAGTATCATGTAGGACCCCCTCTAGCTCAGTGAAATGCTGCAATGTGGTATTGATTCCACATGTAGACAGAAGATGTCTGGACAGATGTTGAGCCATGCCATCTTGATAACCATCCACAGCTCCATGGTGTTTGTATGTGCAGGATGTCGGGTGTGAAAGGACCTCACCACCACATCCCATAAATGCTCAATCGGGCTCATGTCAGGCGAAGGTGCTGGCCACACCATTCATTGAATTCTGTTCAACCTGGGCCTGATGGCACAGTGCATTATACTGCTAGTACATCCCATCATTGTGGGGGTAAATGAAGTCCATGACGTGTTTAGGTGGACCAGTGGACAGAACCAATGCCATAAGAACACACCCCACACCAGTATGGAACCACCACCAGCCTGCACAGTGCCTTGTTGACAACTAGGGTCCATGGCTTCATGAGGTCTCAGTGACAGACAAACACTACCATCAGCCCAAAACAATTGGTACCTTGAATCATCGGACCATGCCACATGTTGCCAGATCTCTTTGCTCAGAGTTGCTTGTCTTTTTGGCAATTCTAGGCAGACGTCGCTGGTCCCCATGGGTGGCCACTGTGGGTGGTAATGCCTTATATGAAGTATTCCTGACACTGTGGATTGAGGAATTTTAAACTTGGTGAAGTGGCATGTCTCATCTGTCTGGCACCTGCTATCATGCCTCATTCGGTCTCAGATAATTCACATCACCTTACCATGAGCCCACTGGCCAGTAATCAACCTCACTATCAATATAACACCTCACAGCTCTCCCCTGAAGTAACGCCACTTCATAATCAATTTACATCCTGCTATCCCATGACTTTTAACTACATGTGTATTCATTTCTACTACAAGTAATTTACATTAAAGCAAGTTTTACATTTTCCACAAGTTCCTTGCTCAGCCCAATGTTTCTTCCTATTGCTACACAAATGTAAGACATTTCCACATTTTTTTCACAGTTACAAATTTTCTACTGTATTCAGACAAATCATAAAATTGCCAATACTAAAAGATGAAGTGACATCTGTTGTTCAGCACATTGTTCAAACAATATTAACTGTAAATTTCAGGATGAATTTAAAACCACATTTTACACAGTTATATAAAATGCTAACCCCAAGCTGCTGCTGTAGAGATCCTCTATGACCTATTGCACTACATCCAGCTATTTTCATTGTTTACACCCTTGGAAAGCATGATCTAAGTTTCTTTAAGAAAGACTCCAAAAAGAAAGATCAAGAGTAACTAAAACATGTTCCTTGTGTGGCTTTCGTGCCATGTGGGAACACTCAGCTAATCTCCTCAGTTCATTTACCTCTGTGATCTGTTCGCTCACCTTTTCCGCCCCTTTTTGCAGTTTACTATGTTGGTATTTGGGTTACAGACACCAAATGCAATCCATCAGTTGGAGAGTACAGTATGTTTGAGAGATGTGCTGAACATAAGGGAAACAGGGTTGCAAATACACTTTAAAGAAAGAGGAGAAGATTTGGCATTCCTCTATGTCTGCGTAGTCTGCTTTGCTTTAAGTGTTATAACAGAAGTACAATATCGTTTTCCACAATCAGGAAAAGTTATTATCAGACTACAGATGAGGTACAGTGCCTTTCATGAGTAAGTCTTCAAGCCCTTGAACTTTTCCACATTTTGTACTCTTTCAACCTGGATCTAAAATGTTAAATGGCGTCTTGGTTCCTTCTTTGTCTAATGACCTCTTTACCTGGTCACTTTTGGCAGATTACTAGATAGACAGAGTCACAGTTGTGCCAGATTCTTTTAATTTTTCAGTAATAGATTTATTTGGTGCTCCGCAGGATGATCAAATTTGGGAATTTTTTTTTATAATCAAACCCTGATTCACACCAGAACTTTGTACTTAGACTTGTTTTGATACTGCCTTGGTCTCCACGGTGTTGTTTGTTTGAGTATGTTTTCCTGCAAACTCTGGTCTTTCAGGAACAGGTCTATTTATAGGGAGATCATGTGACACTTTTATTGCACACAGACGAACAATATTTCAGCTAATTATGTGACTTCTGACAGGAACTGATCGCACAGAAACTGCAGATGTTACACATATAAATGGGTGAGGTGACATTATGTGACATTCAACACTTTGTCTTTTTGTCTGAGGATCACTCTGTTGAGTGAAGGTTGCCTCGCAATCCTTGTTGAATAAACATGATGTCATCTATGGTGCTATAGTTCTTTCAAAGAAATAGACCCTTAGTCTTTAAAATGTGTTTAAATGTCTGTCAGTGATAATGTATCCATGACAACTGGCAAGAATAAATGGTGTGTCTTTATATTTGAGACCTAGCTGCAAGTACACTACAATAAACTTGCCAATGGTGCTTGCCCAAGTGCAAGACAATTTAAGACAAAGTGCAAGGAACTGTAAAGGGGTTAAGCAGACAATCAGTGTAGATAAGTAGATAATAACTGATAATTGTTTCATTCTATATGATGTCATGATTTTTAATGAGATTGTGGGAGGACATTTGTGTCAGTTGCACACCGCTTTTCTTATGTCTTCTTTAAAGTATAATCATCTGCTGAGTAGGTCATCTGATGATGCGATCTCTGATCTGCTGCCATGGATGTGTGTGTTTTAGATTTTGTTGGCTGTGTGAATGTATGTGTCCCTGCATGTTTTTACATCTGTTCCTGTCATGATGCCAGATTTCCATCCAGGACCATGGGCAGTGGGGCTCCAACTGTGCCTGCCTGGCACACACACACACACACACCCTCACACACTCACACTTCCTGCTCCTATGCTCTGTTCCCGTGAGAGTCTTTCTGTGTGCCAGGACTGGGGCAGGAAGTGCTTGGCTTCACCCCGTGCTGTGCTCCGTCCTATGTCCCCCAGTGGAGAAAGGGCCCTTGATGCATGAACCAGTAGAAGACACTCTACATTGTTTTATGAAGGAAGTTGTGTTGCTTGGTCTGCACTTTTTCCTACTTTTTTTGGTTGTATATCATGTATTTTTTTTATATGAATCTGTGCCATATCCTGCCTCCTCACTGCTTTCCATTCCATCTGCCTTTCCTCTTTACATCATTTCTCATGTCCGGAATGCTGGAATGCTGTGGAAAAACATTTAACCTACTTTTGCCATTGAGTGCTGCAATGACACATCAGTGGCAAAGGACATTTTATAGTGTTCCACTGCAAAATGAGAAAAATGAAGACACATTATAGTGCATGATATTAGATGTTCATAGGACGTCTTGATAGTATGCAGGTCTTCTTAGCTTTTTCCGTATGTGCATGTGTTTATGTTCCCCTGTGGTGTGTGGTGACACTGAAGCATTCATGCAGACCTCATGTCTGTGTATTTGGTGCATATATGATATAAAATACCAGAGCTTGTCTTTGTTATCAACAAAAGCTTTGTTTAACAGTGTTTTTGATCTGCAGTGGTGTTACTCCATTCATATACATACTACTAGTATACGTACTAGATGCCTGAAACTAGTATATAAGTAACGATGTGTGTGAGATGGTCATTAAAAATTAGACATAATAACAACATCCTCAAAACTCCCTCTCACGTCTACCAATTTTTTCTGTCTCCCCGCTGGTGAATATAATTTCCTACAACTGTTTTAAATCATCTGCATGTCTGTGCTAGACACATTATCTCGCATTACATCTTAAATCTGTATATTCTGCAGCATGTCTAAGTTTTATGGTGTTTATGCTCTGGCACACATTCTTCAAACTGGGTCATTTATAATGCTTTGGGAACGGCTTTCAGGATGTAAATACCAACATAATTTTTGGCTGCCACTTTATCAAACTAATGTATCAAGAGAACAGATCTACTCTAAGTTTTTGAAACTTTGTCACAATGACATGTTGTTCTTGGGGGTTAGCTTCTAAAGCAGATGGTAAACTTAATTGATTTCAGTTCTAGCTTGAAGGCTTGACTTCAATACATTGTAGTCTTTGGTTTGCCCATTACATCCATTCATTTGTGTTTCATAAGCTTTTTTTGTTTTTTTGGTTTGAAAACATATTACTGTAAGGCACTGTATATATTTTTTTGTATTGGACATATTTTTTTTCAGTGGCAACATAACAATGTTGCATGTATGTTATATGATAGCTGTGAAAGGAGAAGGCTCATTTTTTAGTGACTTAAACTTCTCTTCTCTTATTTATATTAGTATTTTGATAATATGAGTGTCATGTCAGAAAGACACACAAAAGAGTCTAAAAAGATGCTTATTTCTCCTTTAAGTTTTTTTTAGAAGACAAGAAGTGAATCCCAGAACCTGGAGCCCAGTTCCAGCTGTTAAGATCTGCAACGAAACATTCTGTTCCCACAGTTTGCATTAAAATAAAGACACACGTCTGCAATTTATCCATCTTTTGATCATCAGACAGGTTACTTTGAACAGATGTTTACCAGTGGAAAATCAGATCTGAGCAATGAACAATGGAAAATCTGGACATTTGTGTATAACTCTTTCATTTGAGCCTCCCATAGTGGAAAAAAAGATGATACATGAATCAAATCAATAACCAGCCATAATGTAATAAAGTATCAGCAAGGTGCCAAGAACAATTAGGATCTGTGTCCTGACGGACTCACTGCAGTAAATCCCCTTTCCTGAAGCTTGCAGGTTACTCAGGGCAAGAGTTTATTAAGGAAGCACTGTGAATGCTAAAGCAGCTGCTTTGGAAAAATCCACTGTCAGAAGGAGGAAAGGGTCTAAGTTTATAAGAGAAGTCGAAACCAGGACAGGACAAAGTTGGCTGCAGTGTTCTGGAGCCTCAACATGTCTCCTCAGTCCAGACCAAAAAATACCAACATCTGGAGCAGTTAATTGTCCCAAAAACTAAACAAATGAACTCATTGTCTTTGACTAAATTGGGCTTTGTATGATTTCTGATTTTGATTAAGCCCAATTATAGCACCTTTTTCCATGCTCCTGGCAATTCTGGTCACTTATAACAGCACTGCAGCAGTGATACTGTTCATGTGGCCATGTGTAAACATGCCCTGCACTGTATAGTCAATATATCTTTAATCTAGATGACTCTGTATAAAAAGAACAGCTATTAGACTGGATCAGTTTTTGATCAGTTTTTGTAAGTTATTAGTATATTGAATGTAGCATTTTGTGCAGAGTAATTAGATTTGCATCTGCTTGCATTTGAATCCAGAAAGAGTCTGCAGTTTTGATGACACATTCATGTTGGCTTTGGAGTGTCATTTAGTCTGACTTATGATTGTCATTATCTCTGTTTTGAGAGGTATTTTGTCAGGATTCAAGGCTCTCTGGCAGTAAGCACTAAAATCTTAGAACCAGCTACTATGATGGAGCTCCAACTCCCTGACAGCTGGTACAGGGAAAGTGAGCAAAAGAATTACTTTGCAATCACTTTGTGTTTTTCTGTGACTCTATATCTGCCTGTGTCTGTCTCTCACAGACATTTACTCCTATCAAAATATAACAGGTGCATCACTGTTGCTTGATGTGGGTGGATGCTTAGCTCATCTGTGGGCTCTTCAACAAGGCGATAAATAATTAATCTCTTAATGAATGACCAACTCCACTTTTTATTTTTCTGACCTCACGTGATACAATTGTAGATAAATTAAAAATTCAGCATTATCTTTACAAAAAACCCTTTCACAAGGTGTTCAGGTGAAACAAAAAAGGATAAAAGAGCCTGGACTGTATTGACCTGATTTACAAGTTCGGCACCAACAAGTGATCAAGAACAAGCTTACGTGTATGATTTGTTTGGTTTGAATGTATAACTGGGCCTTAAGATGTCTTAATAGACAATAAATTGATTTAGTGTGATAGTTTTGGCATTAAAGAAGTCTTGAATTTGATTACACACGCATTAAATGCTTTCCTTTGAGTTTTCAAAATATACGTTCCAACTGGTAATGTAGATGATTGATTTCTATTTAATTCAGTTATTTAAATGTTATTATAATACTATAATACTATAAAATTATAATAATTCCAGAAAGTAATGAGAATGAAATTCCTGTGGGGCTTATGCACGGGGATGGTAGTTCAAGGTCGGTTAGAGTGGGATCTCAGATAAACAGTAGGGCCCGTTTAGGTTGCATTCTAGCCTTTGCAGTGTCCAGACATTTGTTTTTGTGAAACCCTGTTGAAGTGAAGGGTTTGGAGCAATGGTACACCATGAAATTCTGTGTGACAATCTGTGAAAGTGCATCAGAAACTCTGCATCAGAAACTTATATAGTCTACCCATGCCATAAAGCTTTCAAAAAGGGTTGTGAAAATGTTGGACGCCCATCCACATCAAAAACAGATGAAAATGTGGCTGCAGCTCAAAGACTAAAAAAAACTTTTTGAACTCCACCTACTTAACCACAAAAGGTGGTCATGTTGATTAATTTAGGCTATACAGGAGTAATACCTGCTGTAGATGTGATGAACAGATGTAATGTGATGGTTTACAGTATCAGGCATTCTGTTGTGACTGCCTTAGGTGAGATTCTTGTAGTGAGCATAGTGATGTTTGTGCTGTGCAGCAGGGAGCATTTTATACTATATAAAGATTAAGCTTCCACATTGCACTATATATTATTCTGAACAGGAAGTGACGTGGAAAGTGTAAAGGATATCTTTAAATGTAGAAATGGTCTTTATTTCCATTCATGATATCAACTACCTACAAGAAGACGTATTCCTGAGCATTGTACATTAAAAGAGGCTGAGTGTACGGATACCTGCATCACATGAGCACATAATTGGACGTTCACCTTTGCTTGGCTCTTTTCACTGTATTCTTTTCTTCTGAATATATCAAAATATTGTATTACTTTTTCTGATCATGATGGATGGTATCTGTTGACCTTTTTTATTTGCATTGACAGATTGGACAACTTTTAAAGCCTGGAGGAATCTAACCCTAACTCTAACCTCTTTAACATCAACACATCTGCTTGGACTGTCCTTTTCCTGCTCAGTCCTCTCATTCCCGTCACCTGCACATGTGACTTATCAGTGTGTTTATCTGCTCCATGTTTTGTTATGAAGGGTGTTGCCTTAGTAGCAGCTTCATTTGAAGCTACCAGCTTTACTAGGCAGTGTTTTAAGTGAAATTTAGTTTGTGACACTCTTCAGCATATGCCACGACCTTTAGTACAAAAAACCACAACAAGACTACCAGAATACTAAACAAAACATAACTGGTAAACGTTTTACCCAAACAAGCTGAGATTTGCTTTTCGTGTCTTTAGCCACAAAATGACCTCTCACAATGCACACACACAACATTTTGGTAGCTATGTTTGTTGAAACTTTCAAAGATTTCCAGTCCAATGAACAGGATTATAGGTCATAGAGACAGAGAGAAGGATACATGCAATGTTTTTTTGAAATTTATCCACAATAAGACACCACAGATGCCAGCTTCCTAGAAGCTTCCTAGAATGCTGCCTACTGAGAAAGCTATCTTTGCCCTGGAGCTCACTGACCTCCCTGCATTTGAGCTACAAAGTAAGAGGGGATAAAATGTGCAGCTCAGTGCTTGTCTTCTTCAAGCTAGCCAGCTAACTGTGATGAATATACAGGTGTTAGACAATGAAACTGAAACACCTGTCATTTTTGAGCACAATAATTTATTAGTATGGTGTAGGGCCTCCTTTTGTGGCCAATACAGTGTCAATTCGTCTTGGGAATGACATATACAAGTCCTGCACAGTGGTCAGAGGGATTTTAAGCCATT
>JAOVVG010000047.1:19689055-19701314 GCA_028566375.1 Leptodoras nelsoni | reverse complement strand
AATGTTAATAGTCATGAAAATAAAGAAAACGCATTGAATGAGAAGGTGTGTCCAAACTTTTGGCCTGTACTGTATGTGATCTGATCATACCTTAAATAAAGGATTACTTAAAACTCAAGGTCAGTGAAATTTACTCGACTGTTATTGTCAAGCATTCTTACACAGTTAATGATTTCTTTCTAAAATAGATAAACGTACAAACTCTCTGAAGGGTTCCCTGCAGGTCGAACAGAAGAAACCTTAAGATTTATTTAATTTAGCCTTTTTTTGTTGGTCAGACTTCATTCATGACATGCGCAGAAATACAGTTTAAATCACGTTAATATACTTTAACCTGGAAACAGTACAACCCTGTAAGGGGTAAGTTCTCCATACAACTGCATTACCATTCCGTGTGTTCGAAGCCTTTCCAAATACGATTTGTAGACATATACTGTAATGAATGAGCCTGTTGAGTGGATGTAAGCTGCACCACTAGGATGGTAACTAAGGCACAGTGGGGTGTGTGATGAGAACAAGCTGTGCCATGGAGTCAATACAGCGATTAATGGAGCTAATTTTCCCCTGCAGTTAAAAATCATTTCACCAAGCCTCCCCGTTCCCTTCCACTTCTTTATGGATGGAATTTGCTGTACATGTACACTAAAAGTGTTTACACACAATCATGAGTGGACCTGACCAAAAGGCAGAGGAAAATGTGTAGAATAAATTATTGTGATTGGTTGAGATTTATATTTCTGTGCAATATACAACGAGTGAAGAATGTTAAAGGGTGAACTGGATGCAGAGCAATTTCCTAAGTCTGAACACACTAAGATGAAGCCACCACAGAAATAATGAGGGGAGAACACATGGAAGATAAAAAATACACAACACACAAATACATACAAATGATCAAGACTCATAAAAAAATATATATGTTCAAATGTGTTTATTGATCAGTGAAAGGAATGATGAAAAGAAATGGTATAAGACATGCCAGGGTGATGCCAGAATGAAAACAAAATATATAAAAAAAAGAAAATAGAAAGGGTTTTCTGGTTCCCCTAATGTTTAAGTCTATCTGGTACGTAACTGGTATGTAACAAGTATGAATGCATATTACTACAAGTATAGATAAAGTCATGACAACGAACATGAACATGAACTGAGAACATGACAAAAATTACAGAAGAAACAGGCTGGTTTGCAAAATGAATTGCATTATTGGAACACACTGCTGCAGAACAACGAGGATATGTAAAGCTAGTAAGCTCGTCTGTTAACCTCTGCATCATTAAACAGGAATTAGTGTGCAAATGTATAATAAGGGTGGTTCAAAATTAATGTTCCCTTAAGGACTTCAACATTAAATATGGTAACTGTGATTTATCAGACAATACACCAATGTACAAATATGGGTTGGTGTCAAAATAAAGTGGATTATTCCTGCTTAGGTCACAGTCTCTCAAGTGTAAATCCATACTGAATTAAAAAAGTGAATAGCACCACAAGGTTACGTTGCCAGTGTAGGTCAAATTAGCACCAATTCTTATGTTCACTAACAAACCAGGAACAGGTCTAGCCCATGTCTAACAGCTTATTAACAGTACTGGTTAAGTGTGAGGCAAAAACAGTAACATGTCAAAGGCCCAGGATTGAGCCCTAGCTTAGGGGTATAGATACCCATTTACAGTTTTTTTTTCTTTCAATACTTTAAAATGTAGTATCATATTGGACCACAATTTGTCCGGTTAAACTATGTGAGCTCTCTGTTCAAAGCAGCTCGTTTATCCATATTTACATTTGTACCAAATCTTTAGAATCAGCATGAGACTGCATTGCAATAATATATGGGCCTTGATATTATTCTAAAAAACATGGCAGTTTTCTGAAAATCTTTGGGAAATGCATTCATGCATATGCACATGCACACAGAGACAGCAACAGTTTGAAAAAGGACATGAAAAATGCAAGAACGAGTCAAAAGAATAGGCTTTGTGGGTAAGACGAGTGAATGAGTGTAAAACACCCTAGTAAGGCAGTTAAAGAAAGACGGTTTGCATGTTGCTTTAGACGATCAAAAAGTGCATACATATGAGCAAAGAAAGCATAAAGCCAGTTGTTATACTAATCAGTTTATTTTTCTGTCAGGACTGATCCCTCGTCCCATTAGGAATCTTACATATAGTCGACTCATTTGTTCTTAAACAAATATAAAAGAAAACATCAGCATGATACAGACCCATATTCAAACGATGCTTGCCAAAGAGCAACATGTTTGTCAGTTTCTGTCAGTTAGAATGAATTAGTAACAAATCAAGACATCTCTTGTGACCAGTATCAGCCAAAAATAAGAATTCCTGATGACTGCTCAGCTCAGCTTTTGAGTACCACTTGTACCTTGAGGTTGAGACCCTTCATTTTTTTTGTTCTTTACTGTACCAAGAATATAAGAAAACAAATAAAAAGACATTTGCAAGCAAGGTACTGTATATTTAAGAGTTTCAGAACAAGTCCTTCCAATGCAATAGGCTGAGTTCAAGTTGCATGCCGCGAGGCGCATTAACAGTTTTCCATTAACCTACCATGACCTTATGATTTATTTCTTTTCTTGTATCCTCTGTACTCAGGCAGAGGACACAAACGCGGACATGAATGCTTGTATGCACAAGCAGTGTCCTGAGATGCTCTTGTCCATGTGCAGTGTGTGCCAAGGCTTTGGGATATCAACATCACCCACCAAAACAAGGCAGTCCAGAAGAGACACACTCTCTGCTGACTGCAAGTTCTTTTCAGAGAGGAGCACCAGTACTCCTGGCTCTGTTGCAGGGCAGGTAAACAAGAACAAACGAGTTATTCTCTGAAGCACTATCTGACTGATATACTGACAGAGAACATCAGATAGTAGCAATAACATATTAGCTGATGTAGTGACTAGAATCTTGCCCTCTGCTCCCGTTGACATATTTCACATCTGAGTGCACACTACTGCTTGCTCTTGGGTCCAGTGACTTGGCAGAACTGCACAGGGGCAAAATTGGTTAACAAAATGAAGGACAAAGTTAGCAACGCAATACACACCACCCACCGGCTTGCTGACAAAGCAAAGCTCAAAAAAGACCAAACAAGAAAAACATGATCTACAATTAAGGCTGCTAAAAATATTGCAGAATATTTTGGCCCCTGTTTTTTGAGACAGACTGCCAGAACAGTCATGAGTTACCTACTTCTTATCGCTGTAAGTTTAGGAGGAGGGAGGGGGAAAAAAAGAAAAGAAAGCAGTAACAATATAACAGTAATAATTATATAAAAATTCATTTTGGAGCAAAATCTTTATTTGGTTTGGACTCTCTTTTTCAGGAGTGCTTAAAAGGAATTGTAAATATATCTGGTTCAAAACAGTATTTATGGATCAAAGCCAAACAAAAGGCTTGAAAATAAAATGAAACGGTTTAAAAACGTTTAAGATGAATTTGTTAAATTCAAGTAACTTTTATGATGAGCAATATTCTTTTTTTTCTCTGTCTATCAAACGTGCAGCTGGGAGTAAAACCTAGGGCTATAGCAATCAGCTTTTTCCCACTTAAAACAGTTAAGACCTGATTTGACGCAGGATGTTGCAATGCACCATGGGAGTCTGATCTGAAACCCTCTCTAGTCTTGAAGCGGGTGCACTGAGCTGTATGAAAAGGGAAAGGGAGTAAGAATGATGCACCCTTCCTCTCCTGGAGGGGGTAGATTTAGACAAAGGCCCTCTCTGCTTCTCAGAGAAATGAAGTAAGACAGAGGGAGATCGGGGCCATACGCAGGTTTAAGGTGGGCTGTACCACCACGGCTTCTGCCAGGGGGGACTGGGAGTAAAGGGGCTGGCCTGGGCAGGGCTCTGTCTCACACCCACTCCTGCATGGAGCGCTTGCAGTACAGTATGTGACGTGGTGTGCCCTTTCTCTTGAACTGAAAGATGGTGTACAGCAGCACTAGCAGGCACAGTGCCAGGATGCAGGGGATGACAATGGCGATGGCTTTTACTGTGCTGGCCTCGTTGTCCAGCTTGATGACGATGTCCACGTCCTCAGTGGGGATATGTTCAGGGTCGATGGGCATCAGATCACAGCCCATGAAGTCCTTGAGGATGGAGCGAGGGTAGCCAGGCTCTACCCGCAGTCTCTGATTGTTGAACTTCCAGTACTCTTTATCTTTGTAGAAGTATGTGAAACCTGCAAAATATTCAGAGACATTATGTCATGTCAAGGTGAAATTTATCCTCGATGGATTACATACTAATCATAGCAGTTCAGTCTGCATTTCATTCTGAGCCATATACCCAAGCAATGAGATAAGATTCTGCTTTGTCCTCTGGATAACTTTCGCCTACTAGCCTATATTCCCAGCACTGGTGTGTGTGTGTGGAGAAATAAGAATGCTTCTCCAGCTCCCTGGTGGATAAAGTAAAAGTAAGCTTGTGACATCCTCAGCAGGACAATCTGGCTACACTCATCCTTTCTCTCCACATGTATTATTCATCCAAGTTCTTTAGCAAAAAGAAAAAGGGAAAACAGTGAAGGAGCCAAAAAACTGGAGCCACTGGAGCCCTGCTGATTGAGGTGACAGTGGAGTGTGTGAAGCAGGTGGAACTCACTGTAGCAGTGAAGTGAGGTGCGAGAGAGCCCTATCAGTTTCAACTTGGGATGGGGAACTGGAGCAGGTTAATCTTGAATGAGTGCTTGAGTGGAAGAGGTTTTTTTTAGAGTTGTCCACTACAGACCTTTTCAAGACTTTTCTGGATTGTTTTTAATTTGCAAACACAAGGTAATTAATTAAGGAAGAATGTGCAATGTGAAATGGAGGCTGCATATCAGTAAAAGGTTAGTGAAACATACATGTCTAAAAAGATTAGTGCTTTTAGAGTATGTATTTTTCACAAGAACTCTGGTGCTCATGTTACACAGTTGACGATGAAATATTTTGACAGAAGTGTGCAGTGTTAGAAATAAGAATCAGAGCTTGAAGGGCAAGAGAGAAGACTGTTGCAGAACAGAATTTATTGACCCACTGACTTCTAAATGCTCATACTGCTGGTATGGCTGCTGAGAATAGTTGCTATCACTATCAGTGCCTTTACTGGGTGCCAATAATGACTTATAATTAGGGTCAATTTTCTGTTCCCTGTAACATCCAGGTGATGTGCAGGGCCAGTGGTTGAATGAAAGCCAGCGCTTGCATTGAGAGTGTGCTCAACCAAATGATTTCCCTGGAATATCGATTCACCCTTCATGCTTTGATGAATGCTGGAGCTATTGTGCAGATCTGGCAGGCAAAGACGAGGACAGATGGCATGCATGTGGCTCTCAAACTGTACACCTCTAGCAATAAGCACAGCCAATGAAATCTGCAACACCCACTCTCGACAGCCAATGAGAAGAGGTAAAAAAGGAGAACAAAATTTCTCTCCTGTGGTTCCTTTAAGCTGTGCAGTTGGATAGAATGAAAACAGGACAGCATAGGCAAGGATCTACACCGTGTTCAACACCACCGAAAAGCTAAAAAAGACACTATAGTAGGTTGTTGGCTGAATATATTTAGCAGTAATTAGTTAAGGGAACACACTGTACCATTAGATTTGTCTACGAAGGCACCCTGAGGAGAATCTGGAACACCTTTCCACACTGCAATGGACTTTGGGTATCCAGGATCCATGGTTCGCATATCCTCATTGTATCTCCAATATCTGCATGGAAACAATTAGTGCACCGAAATGCGGTCAAAGTCAAACCACAAAACGAAACAAAACAAAAAAACTCTGTAGATAACGGTATCAGGAACACAAAACATGCAGACCTGTCTCCTTTAAAGAAGTAGGTCTTGGCTACATCCTCCCACCAGACGGCAGTCTCAATACTCTGTGCTGGCATGCCGTTCCCAAACATGGAGATGTCCTTTGGGTAGCCAGGCTGGAGTATGGTGTCCTTGAACACCCAGAACTGCTTTCCTACAAGTTAAAGCCACAATTAAATATCATTACATAGTACTGTGTTTAGAAATCGGGAGACAGATTGTTAACCAAATAAGAGTACTGCGCTTGTATTGCAGCATCCACCAGTTCACTCCCATTACAGCATGCACTTTTACATATCGGTTGTCTGAAGGGCTTGCTGTGGAGGAAGTTGTCTATCACTTAGAGTGGGGGTTATTAACACATTTCTTTAGAAAGGAAGGGTCTTTTCCTATAACTGCATGGTACCAGTGAATTTGCAGCAATATTGCCTTATGACAGTAAGAAGTGCCATAAAAGAACGCAGATTATTTTGTGAGTGCTGCAACTAGGGACAGGGTCTATACCATTTCCACAGAAACAGGAAATGCCTATCATTTTACCTGAGGGCTTTCTCAAGCCCCTCTTGGCAGGGTCAGCTTAACTTTGCCAAAAAGCCCTGGAAGCCAGACACTGGCCAGACAGAGGGTTGGGGGCCTCTGAAGCTGTGTGTGTGTGTGTGTGTGTGTGTGTGTATTTAGCCCTTTTGTGACAACCAATAATGACCAAATGTCTTCACAATTGCCAGAGCTTAAAATATAATGTGTTTCAGCAGTTTAGAAAAACCATGTGAGTGTGTGTGTGTGTGTGTGCCATGTATCTTTGTGGGACAAGGATAGGAATATCTGATGTTTTTTACCTTGTTGGGACATTTTGCTGGTCCCCATAAGGAACGAGTTTAAGGAAAGAGGAAAAGCTGAGCATAGTAGGCCACAACTATGGATTAGATTTTTTTCTCTGTCCCAAATTCATTGTGAGGTTTTTCTAGCTCTGACACTCAATTCTTTGAAATAGTACAATGGAGAGTCATTAATCTCTTTCTAGCACCCATCAATGCATTTGTGCCAGCATGCCACAGTGCAGAGACTTAAGGAAAAGCACAGCTGTAACACAGCTGTAAAATGACTGGATGACAGGATGCCTGAGACTTTTGCTCTGAAGATGAAAGGAGCTCATTAAGAGAAACTCATCAGCAGTAATAGAAAATTGCAAAACCAAATGAGATCATTCTGTCTGGCTCTGCACCCCCACCTCCGATGTGTGATGTGGGAGCTACTTCGAGCCTGTGACTAGCAGGGGACAGCAATAAATTGGAGCATGTGGGTAGGATAGAAAAATTACAATAGATGACAAAATAAACAAAAATGATTCTTCAAGCATGTGACAAGGGACCATTAGTTTGTTTCTCATGCACCTGAAATAAAGTTGTTTTAAAAAATTATCTGTAATCATACTCCTGACAGATCCTGTGCTTTTGTTTCTCCTTCTTCTACTCCCATCACATTCTCTCTCCCTCAGTCATCTATTATTTAGCGTTCTATATACTCACGTCTGTTTTTTTGCTAAAACAGACTGATATATTTCCCTTTGGAAACACACAAAAATATTCCCCTGTGAAATGTTGTTAAAACAAACCAAGTTCAAGGACAAATACAGAATACAGTGCTAATGTAAAGATGAAAGACTTGCACACTCGGCAAGGCAAATTAAGGTTATGCAGAGTAGTTTGTGGCATGAAATTGTGTACACACACACTCTCACATCATAGGAGAGCCTTTACAGTCATAGATTAAGGGTCAAATTGCTTCAGTTACAGTCATTCAGATGCTCTATAGATAAGGCCCGTTGCTTTAATTCCCTTCCTGTAAATCATTGTACTTTCAGCAGCTCTTGTTCCAAAGGAAATGAGGTTACATCTCATCATAACACTACTCTTTCCACTGCTGCTAGCCTGATTACAGCTTTCAACCAAAGCGCAAACACCATACAATCATGTGCTCTTTGGATGTCCAGCTTCTGTTCTTACCTTTGAAAAAGACGAACTTGCCCTCGCTGTTCTCGTAGACGGCATCTATCTTGGCTGGCAAACCCCTCCAGAAGACGTTGATGAGCATGGGATAGCCTGGCATTACTGTGTTGTCTCTGACCCTCCAAAACCAGTGATCCTAAGAGAGAGAGATTACAACCGTCAAGCAAGCTGTCACACAAATGCAGATGATGCGGCATATCACAACCAATCAGGATGAAAGTAGGCATTTCTGACATTCATTACAGGGATTCTGACTAACTAGAGAGAACATGACGCTGTTCATCACAGTGCTGCGTTTTGAGGCCCCAGACCATCTCATTAACACTCCAGACTGCTGTGCAAAACCAGGGATGTGTACATTCTCCCAGTGGTCCCCTCCCAGTGAAGTTTCATCTAGTCTGACCTCATTAGAGCAGAGCTGCTCTCTTAAATGAGCAGGAAGCCCATGTGATGCTTATTATCATTTCCATTATAGGAGGGAGAGGTTGTCACTTAACACCTATCACTCCTGATAAACATATCAGTATTTGAGATGAAATAAGAGGAACTAATAGATTTCTTTTTTTTTTTTTAAGTTGGGACTCATCTGTGCCCCCTTTGACGAGTGATGATATGTGACAGCTTTGAGATGACGCTGTCAGTGCTCATTGGTATGCTGCGTTGGATGACTCGGTGTCCTAGCAACATGAACCATGTGGTTGCCAAACACAAAGAATATGAAGCCATGCTGTATACTTGACTTTACATTAAATCTTAATGGGGTAGGCCCAGACCCACAGGCTAATTTCCCTTCTGTTAATATTAAATGTAATTGACAGAAGGCTATCGGGTTGGTGCTTATCAGTAACACAAAATGCACTCTGTACTGAACTAACACACATACTAAGATACATGTGAATTGCTTCCCATAGCAGGCAGCAAAATATGTTTCCTTAACAGAAAATTCTGAATGTGGCTCCTTAACAAGGCAGATTGATGTGTGAAAGATGGTTATTAACTTGCCACAGCCTTTTATTATTCTTTATGCTGGTTTCCTTTGTTCAATTTACAATAAAAAAACATTTTTAAATGAGCACATACATAAAGAATGGTTTGACCTGATCCTGCACCACTGAGTGAAAAGCTTCTTTAAAGGTGTGTTTGTCATCAAGTCTTTCAGTAACCTTAAGATATGAGGTGTGAGCCAAGACTCACAGGAAGGGCACTGAGCTGGAGAAGCCATTATGGCTCAGATATACGCCACACCCTCAGGCAGCACTGGAATACAGTGCACAGAGTTGTAGAGCCCACTCATTTCCAGTCTTAGCCCAAGAAGTAAATCTGTAAGTAAAAACTGTTCTATATGCTATTAAAATACAAGAAGAGGCAAAGGAAAGTGAAAGAGAAAGAGAGAGAGAGAAAGAGAGAGAACCTTTTCTTGCAACAGCAACCTCACGCCCATCACTGAACTCCTAACTCTCTTACTTGCAAGCACAATGTACACAATGCTCTCCAGTGATCTGTGTGCTCTGGTGCAGCTGTTGGACAGAAAACCCCTCCTAACCCCAGTACACCTCAGAAGGACTGATTGATTTCAGTTGTTCAGCATTTTCTCTCATGTGACACGCCGCTGTAATTGAAAACATTTTCTTTCTTTCCTGTCTGTAAAGAGAAAACATCGTGCCTCCTTTCTTCCGTCCCTCGAAGTACTGAGCCAGACTGTGATGAGAACAAATTCAACTGGCACTCGGTAATCAGGCACCAGCAGTAACAACACTAACCTTTTCACAAAGAGGCAGCCTTTTTCTGGACACACAATACAAATCATTTCATTATACCTTTGTTTAGAGCACCCTGGCTGCAATTCCCCAGCCAGTTGCTTTGTAATCTGTCCCACAAATGCAGAGGAACTGAGAACCGGTGCCTGATTGTCTACCACAATAAACCAGGCTGTAGTTTATGTGCAAGCACACAAGGATAGGGTTTGGAAACCAAGCGAGAGAGAGAAAGTGATATAGACAGAGAAACACACAAAGAGACAGAATGAGACCAAAACACAGACAAACAGGCAGACACTGTTCTGAGGGTTTGCTCCAGTGCGCTTTATCTCTGTTCATAAACGTTCATTTAAAGAATGCGTACTGATTGTAGATTAATCTAACTCTATGTTCACGTTAAATTAATGTAAATGCAGCTAAAGCGAACTAGTAAAGCATAAATCAGTATGCAAACTGATCGTTTAATTGACATGTTACATGCTAGGCTTCATGGCCCATTAGCAAGCCAATTATACTAGCTAAGCACAGTCATGAGAGGCACTGACAATCTCTGCCAATCATTCTGGATTTGCCAATTTACATCATCATACCTAATTTGGACAGACTTGAGAAAATTTCTATTAAACTGTTGCTGTTTGCACTGTTGCTTTATTGCTTGTCATTGCAGCTCCATGTCACACATTTGAAACAGAAAATGAATGGTTGTCTGCTTTGTTCCTTGCAAGACTGGATGTAGGAAAAGGCAACAGAGGCACCCTAACAAGCACAAATGGCAGTTAGCACAGGAGAAGCTGTGTCAGACCTGCTAGTCTAGTCTCGTCCTATAGTAAGCTTCTGCTTGAAGAGAAGAAGGGAAGACATGAAGGACCCTAGTAGTGCTATGTACCAACAAGGGCTAAGAGACAGTCTTGTGCAGTCATAAACACTACTTATCCCACAGCACTGGATTTACAGCACTGGAGTGCACAAGAGAAGATCCTTCAGGACATACCTGAGCCACATCAAACAACATACTGCCAGCACAATGTCACACTTGTACACTTCAAATACACACTTGCAAGCAGGGGCCATGAGCAGGGAACTATCTGGAAGGAACTGAGTGAAGAAAATAGTGGAGACATCCTGGAAGATGGTTGGCCATACTGATGTAAACACGTTCTGGACATGACAATACAACAATTGTAAGAAGAGAATACAGGAAGTGCATATGAAGTCTGAGCTATTTAAGACTAGCTTGCGAATCAACCACCACTGATCTTATTCAGCCAGAATACACCACCCAGAAGCTGTTCCTATCCCCAGGAAAGAGACAGCTTTTGAAGTCCATCTAAAACAAGCATATGGAAGAGGAGGTCTGCAAGCCCTAAAGCAAGAAGCAAGGATTTTGTGTGTGTGTGTGCTCATGAAGAAGTAACTTTGTGCATGGTAATCACATAAGCCAGATGTATGCCTGTAGGATCTTTTCTTCTTGGCTGATCATGAGAATCATATATCTCCAAATTGCTGACAAAGAATTTAAAAAGAGAAAACAGTATGGGGAGAGCTTTGACACGGATGGATTCAAGCGCAGTTGAACGCCATGTGGATGATGCATTTGCCAAAAGTGCTTTTGCCTTTTAAGGTTTATTGCATGTGCATCTGAAACTGATATGAAGATCAAGCTTAATTTTGTCCATGTGGCTTTACAACAACTACCATTATATGAACCAATGAGTAGTTCTGCTTTAATCATATGTTACTAGAGAGCACAAAATCTATAACCTATAAAGAAAAGGCACTTAATCAGAGTGATTGTGTTTGAATTTCAGAACGGCATTTGAGAAGAGCGAGCATACAAAACGTCTGCTTGTGATGACAAACTTGGATGTTCAAAAAGGCCCAGTTAAAACTACTTCACTCTTCAGTGCACAGAAACATACAGAGTCAACAGAGAGCTACGGGTCTTTCAACACTTCTCCATCACTCAACCATCACATACTCCATGCTTCTGAAGAGAGATTCTAGAGGAAGTGCCTTCATCTTTAATTAACGTCCCACATCTTTGGTTCACAGTGAATCAATTGATTTCGTTCTGTGGGAGGAGAAGGAGAGATGTGAATTTTTTCTAGCATCCAGTGTGCAGCAGAAACAGGGGCTGTAAAACTCTGATGAAATGTGTCTCTCTCGGTTTCTGTCTGTCTCCTACTCTTTTTCTGCCACTTTGGACTTGTGGTGTGGTGTGTCAACTATCACTTTGTGACTTTGTGTATGTGTGAGTTTGTGTTATTGAAACACCAGGATGGGAGGTGATTGATTCTTAAGTTTGATAAGGTAGTGACAGCAGATCTCGGTCTCTCCTGCTGCTCACCAAATGAGGCTAATATAATCTTTCACTCTGTGGCTCGCTGGGTTTGTACTGCTGAAGTCCAGCTTAATGAGCCAAGTCAATTACCACTGCCGCTGGCTCTTAACTCAAGCAACATCATTTCCAGACATAATAGACCAAGCTGAAACAGAGAGATTTGTAGCTAACACATACGGTATATTCAAGCATGTGGCACAGATCAATACTACACACAACTATATAACTGTGAACACAAGATGGTGCATTAGTGGCAGCCAGTAATCAATCAATCAATCTATCTATCTATCTATCTATCTATCTATCTATCTATCTATCTATCTATCTATCTATCTATC
>JAOVVG010000047.1:19520537-19534231 GCA_028566375.1 Leptodoras nelsoni | reverse complement strand
CCCTACACCATACTAATAAATTATTGTGGTCTAAAATGACAGGTGTTTCAGTTTCATTGTCTAACCCCTGTATATATTACCATTAAGTCAATGTTATTGTACGTAGATGCACATTATAAACTCTCAAATGGAAACCGTCAAAATAAATAAATAAAACCATATAAGCATTCTCTATATGTACATAACCTCCAGATCACCTCAAGATAAAGCTTTTCTGGTCACCACAAAACATTCAATGGAACAAAGCAGGAGCAAGGAAACTAAGTTCATGGCAAGCTTTGCAGCCACATATTTGCAAACTGACACTTGTTCAACATGCAGTGATAAGGACACATTTGTGTTGTAGTACTTGAATCCAGTCTTTTCACTTATTTGGTCTCATCTTGGAATTAAAAGCAATTCTTCTTGGGCTTGGACTAGAGTGGTATGTGTTAGACTCGTAACTTTAGCGGGAGACCTTGAGACTTTTTTTTCACCACAGTGGATTTAAACTTTTCTCTTTTTCATATTCTCAAACGGATTATTTAAAGGGTTAATTAAAAAAAAACAGTTACATTAATCCATTATCTTCCATATTAATTGACATGGTGATACAGTATGTATTTCATCTTCTTGGCCGCTTATTCCTTTTCAGGGTCATGGGGGAGCCGGTGCCACATAGGGCGCAAGGCAGGAACAACCCTAGACAATCCTAGCGCCAATCCATCGTAGAGCAAACACACACACACACACACACTCGCGCACACTTACACACTAGGGCCACTTTAGAGACGCCAATCAACCTAACGTGCATGTCTTTGGACTGTGGGAGGAAACCAGAGTACCCGGAGAAAACCCACGCCGACACGGGGAGAACATGCAGACTCCACACAGAAAGGACTCGGGACCTTCTTGCTGTGAGGCGACAGTGCTACCCACCAAGCCACCGTGTCGCCCTACAGTATGTATATTATATTATATTATATTATATTATATTATAGATATAGATAGATAAAGTTGGTGGTATGGGTGACTTTTTTTTTTTAGGTCTCTTCTTCTCTAAAGGCTCAGTCTTGACTTGGTCTTCGTCCCAAAATTGATCTTGAATCAGACACAATATAGATGATGGTCCCTATCACTATCACACATCATGGTGAAATTTCAGCCTTGCTATGTGACTTGACTCTGAGGAAAAACCCTGCCTTTTTTGCATAATCTTGTTGCGTTGCCCTTGGAAAATATTTTTCATTTCTCTCCATCTAAACTTCATCATATACTGCAATGCAATTTCAAACATAATAGAAATTGCTTAAAACTTTATTGAATACTAAAGAAAAAAAAATATTTTTTTTTCATCATTTATGCTGTCAGAGCATTTTCCCTCTCGGGTTTAGAGAATGACCTTTTACAAATAGCTCCTGCTCCTGTTTGCCAGATTAACCTTCTTTAGAAATCTTACCACCATTTCCAGGCATTGCAGTTCATGAGCTCACAGTGAGAAGGAGTGTGTGAGGACTTAGCCCACCTACAGTACTCAGAGGCTGAGTGATGTGTCAGTAATGCTCACTCAGGGTCCAGCTAGGTCTGATGAAGGACAGAGGCTAGCGTCTGAACAGGTGGCCTCTCAGAGAGGATTCTGTGTGATGAACGACACCAATGCAGTAATCAGCACAGAGACAGTGACACTATTAGAGGCTTTTGTTATGAGTAAACATCTGGAATGAAGGCTAACCATTTTCATCCAAAACTGACATTGGTATGTGCCTCAGTGATTACAGGAGGGGACATAAGCTTGTGGAGCAGGGTGTGAATCCAGTATTTTAGACTGAACTGAGTATTTGAACCAAAACTACACCTGTACTAATAAACAAAAGAACAAAAAAATACTGCCTGCATTTCAGTGACTCTAGTTTTCTGAATATGAACCACCTTGGTTACAGTGGCAGATATTCTGCTGTGGTTTATCCAGTCACAAGCATTTATGAGAATTCCTGGACCAGCTACAAGACATTACCTCACGAAGGTAAAATTCTCACAGACTTTTGTAGATTTTTTATTTTACACTTCTCTGGCATGTTTTAAAAAATTCAAATGGACAGACAAGCATGCGTTTATTCTTTCAGAGTAAAAATTCCATGATACTAGCGCTGATATTGAGTATGAACCAAAATGTTACCACTTCAAATGATGTAATTGTTTTTTACCATAAACTAATCCTAAGTGGTAATCATTAAAAGGTAACTGTTGTTGCTATTTAGTCATGTTAGTTGCATGTTAAGGTGCAATCAGGTGTTTCTTTTAGACAAATAATTTTATGTAGTAGGACCTTTGCAAATTTTTCATTGAATACCCCTGAAATTGAATAATAATTTGGTCACTGGAAAAGCTGTCATGTCTGTGCAGCACCTCTTCTCTGTACCTCTGATGGACCTGCTTTCTGCCATCCACATTCTTTTATGTCCCCCGAACTTTGAAGATGTGACATGGCCATTATAGCTAATTAATAAAGTCAGCACTCCAAGGTGT
The DNA here is from genome assembly GCA_028566375.1 of Leptodoras nelsoni. Taxonomy (NCBI): domain Eukaryota; kingdom Metazoa; phylum Chordata; class Actinopteri; order Siluriformes; family Doradidae; genus Leptodoras; species Leptodoras nelsoni. The sequence goes on along the minus strand of JAOVVG010000047.1, from coordinate 19,531,726 downwards.
CTGCTGCTGCTATAGAAGTGGTGACCAAATATTGATTCATACTTAGGCAAAGGTCACTGGCAGAGCTGTGATTAGTATAAATGGAAGATGAAAGAATAACCAATGCATTCACATGAAAGTGACATCATCAAGTCAAAGAGATAAGTAGAGAAAGAAAGAGAGAGAGAGAGAGAGGTTGGTAGTGGTGGGCACTGAGCAGAAGGAGTGTACTGCTCATTAGAGGGGTTATGGCTTATCCAAGTGTACTACATACTAAAAGAACCTCTGACTGACCCCTCACTGATTATTCCAGTTATACTGCCTTCTCCAGAATGCTGCGCTCCAAAACGTATCACCATGAAAAGGAAACTTGTTTTGATTATAAATATAATTTAGCAGAACAAATATATATTGCAGATATGTCACTTGTCCCTCTATGGGGTGGGAAAAGGGTTGCTTTCTCCTTGGATGTAAAAAAAAAAAGCCTCCATCTGGACTGTTGTGTAAGGTGTCAGTCTGTTGCTTTGTCCTATACGTCCTGTTCCTAGTCCCTAACTCTCAGCTTCTTCTCTTTTCACATCTTTCCCCAGGATTTATGTGAAGTTGAACAGAGATGACATTGGGTGGTGTAGAGTACTTCTAAAGCCCAAACACCTCAGTGGGTTTATTAGAGACCGTGAAACAAAGCAAACAGTGTGTGTGTGTGTGTGAGACAGAGAGAGAGAGAAAGAGAGAGTGTCTGGAGCTTGATACATTTTCCTCTGTGACTCTTTCCGTCCGTGTAAGCAGAAGCTTTTGTTTATAGATGTTAGTTCACTTGATCCATGCAAAAAAGGGTCATTATATGAGTTGATATCCAGGTGACTGCACAGGCCAGTGCTAATTTCAAAACACTGGCTTTATGTAGTCTACCACATTGCTCACAAAAATGAACACATTTTCAGTGTTCTCACTGAAAAACTTACTTGTATTTTGTAAATATAAAATACAGTATAATGTGACACCTGCAACACACTTAAAAAAGTTGGGACAGAGGCAAAATAAGACAGAAAAGATTATTCGATTAACACTATAATGTTCCACAATTAGCAGTTTAACTGGCAACAGGTGAGGTCATGAAGATTATAGAGTATAAAAGGAGCATCCTGGATCCAGCAAGAAAGGATGGGTCCTGGTTCACCATTTTCTTATGTTTAATAGAAATTGCACCAATTTCACCACCTACAGTTCATAATATCAGGATAAGGTACAGGGAGTCAGGGGAAATTTTGGTGTTTAAAGGCCAAGGGCAGAAACCAAAGCTGAATCTGCGTGACCATCGAGCCCTCAGGTGGTAGTGTAAGAGAAAAGTTCATGCTACCATAATGGATTTAGCCACAAGGAGTAATTTGGAAAATCATTGTCACTTAACAGAGTCCACCGCTGCTTCAAGAAATGTAGCCTGAAACCGTATTATGCAAAGAGGAAGCCATATATCAATTTTGTGCCGAAATACAGACAAGTTCTTTGGACCCAAAGTCATCTGAGATGGGCCGAAAGAAATTGGAAAGTGCTCTGTGGTCAGACATGTCCAGGTTTCTAGGTGCCAAAAATGAAAACAAAAACCAGCATCTGTATCTGTGCCCATGGCATATGTGAAGACACCATTGATGCGGAGGCTTATATTGGTATTTTGGAGAAACATATGCTGCCATCAAGATGACGCCTTTCCCCAGGAACGCCATGCAAAACTGAAACAATTCATATCTTGAATTCCTAAAGGATTTAAAAAGTATCATTACAAGAAAAGGTGATGTGATGTGACCCAGTGGTATACATGCCTCTGTGCCAACTTTTTTTATTGTGTTGCAGGCATCAGTTTCAATTTAACAAATAGAATTAAGTTCATCATTGAAAACTACAGATTTCAGATTTTACGGCATTTTTAGAGACTGTCCCAACTTTTCTGGAAATGGGGTTTATATAAATATTATACACAGGCTGGTGACAAATTAAAGGAAAAGCCAAAAAAAAATGTCTTAGTAAGGCCAGAACCTGCCACCAAACATCTTCAATGCACATTGGTATTGATTGCACATGTTTTTTGAAAACGTTCTTCCAAAAGATATTTCCCATTTGGTGGTGGAAAGTACTGTCTAACACAAAAATCTCCCTTAGGTGTTCATTCTGGTTGGCATCTGGTGACTAAGAAGGCCCTAGCATATGATTCACAATATTTTCATACTCATCAAACCATTCAGTGAGCCCTTTGGATGGTGGCACCATCATCCAGGAAAGGACGACACCCATTAGGATAGAAACGTTTAATTATAGGATATGCATAAGTGAGCAGTCATTAGAATGTTGTATCGAGTTGCAATGATGCTTCATTCATGATGTCATTAAAATAAATAAACACCCCAAAATATCTGTTTTCCCCTTTAATTTGTCATCCGTATATACATAGATTTCACTATCATCATCAAATCTTTATGGGTCAGAACCTTCAAATCACAGAATAGCCAGATAGAACTGTATACTTTCAAGGTTTGAAATGATCTACTTGCTAAATAACTGGCAAGCTAAGAATAATGTGTATAAATCAGAAGAATGAACCCAAACTCCCATTTAATGGAAAAACGCTTGTAAATGCTATATAAATAAAGTGTATTCTGTGTGGTCAAAAAAAGTCACAACCCCTCAGGTTACATGAGATACGAACGAACTATTTTTTAGCACAACTGTCCCAAAACAACGACACTCTCGTGCTTTCCAGCCATTTGTATATTTAGAGGAAAAAAATAAATCACTACAATATGTACATAGAAAATAAGTAGCAATATCAGTAGTCACGTTTTGCAGATTCTCTTAGATAGATACACATTTACATATCAACACAGTTTCTGCATAGTGCTCTCAACATCAAATAGCACAGTCTTCCTCTCTTCAGTAGGTCTATGAAAAAACAGACAGGTTTTCTTTACCCTTATCTCACTGGATGATTCAAGATCCAAGACATATACTGAATTTAGCTGATATAGGATATAAAATAAGAACTAGCGATACCGAAGTCATAAGAAGATTCTGCTGTGACAAATACATTGAAAGTCATGCTGTGCTGTAGTTAGCCGACCGTATATACCTGTTAGACCGGCCAGATCACTGTGTAACTTACATCCAATGATCACTCAGTGTGTCATTAGCAGAATTTATCAGCATGTTATAAAGTTCAAGTGTAACACATAACGTGTGGGATGAATCAGTCAGCTACAACCAAGCAAATGCATCACACTGCGACAGGATTATGATATGACACTGGACCCTTAACCATAATACTGCAGCTAATGTACAACAGGGTTACAATTAGATTATTTACTTATACAATTCGTTTACTGATAATACAGAGCAGTTCATCGATCTTTCACACAGGACATGTCCTACAACAGGAGCTGTGTGGGTTATTCAAGTTTTAGTAAAAATATTGTTTTACGTTGTTCATTCCATTTGGGAGGCAGCTGCTTAGGTAGAAATCTTTTTGGGGCAGCATTTGGGCTCATCCAACATAAAGACTATCCCATTTGGAAGGCAGCATAAACAGGTACAAACATTTTGGCCAGATTTAAAGGCAGCAGCAGAGTTTCAGAGCAGCAGAGTTTCAATAAGGTTATATATGAAAGCTTGAGATATACAGCAAAAATCCAATTGACTTAAACTTCTCCCCGAAACAGTGATTGATGAATCATAGCTTGGCTATTGGAACTGGGTACAGACACCCATGACAGACCTTCAGGATTAGTATTAGTATTGTTTTGCATGCGGTGCTTGAAACCTGAATGGACAATATCACAAATGTTTGGAGAGAGAGAAAGCGAGAGACACAGGAGGAAATGTGTAACGTCTCAATTAAACAGTATGGAAGACTCCATAATGAATTAAAGTACAGTCAGGTGGTTTAATAAAGAACATTGAAGGAAGGATGAAGTGCTATTTGCTAGATTCTGAGGTTAAAACAGCTAGTTTTTCAGTTCTTCCACTGACTGTTCTTTTAATTCCAGCTACAACTTTCTTAACTGTTTAATGAACAGCTTGCCACAGCTGACCAAAGTCATTTCCTTGATTCAATTTTAGATCGCTATGGTAACTGTGCATGCTAGCTAGCATTGGTAAGACAGCTATCTATAGGCAACAGGTTAAACAAGGCACAATGGGCCCTTTTTCACACTTAATAGAAGAAGAAGTGAAATTATGTCTTGGTCAGTTGATGAACAGTGGTACCTTGGCACTGGGGCTTGATTCCCAACCTTCTGATCAGTAACCCAGAGTCTTCGACCGCTGCTCTACCAAGCCATAAAGTTTGTATTTAGAACCCAGAAGCAAGCAAAAGCAGGGCTTTTTGCACAGGGCCAACATGGCAGATGATTACACAGATCAAGTGATGAATATTGAATGTATTGAATGTGTGCAAAGACATGTATGTGCAATATGAGTGATATGCAAAATTAAATATATGTGCAAATATGTTTACTGATAAGAGTATATACAATTTCAGCATGTAATTTTATGGCACAAGGTGCCAGCTGTGGATCATGTCTAGCTTGTTGATGTCCTCTGCTTCCTGTTCGTATGCTACATATTACACGCTTCACCATCAGGAATTTAAATGCAAAATACACCTTTTCTGTTTTGTACTAGTGTGTTAATTGGTCATCATGGTACAACTGGCTAGGTTTACCTTGCTCTGTGGAAAGTATCATGTGCACAGCACATTCGAAGTGCTGACGTAATCACTTTGAATGGAGACCCGAATACAACACATAGTACAAGTTTGTTCTTGGTTGAAATGCTGCCTAATATGGAGAGAGAAGATAAATCTAGGTTTACTACTAAGGCAGCTGCCTTCGGAATGGGATGCAGCAATGAGCAATGATTTACCATATGTTTATGTTATTGGCTGACATAAGAACTTTATTAGGCCTATGTGTTCTTACCAGTGAATATTTGAATATGGCCATAAGCCTAAATTTCTTAATATTATTGCACATACTAATGATCTCATTTCCATAACTACAATGCATCTCACAGATAAACTTCGTTGTTAACTACACAATCAACAACGTACAGTACAAGTAACTGCTTTGGTGATTGACAAGCGACTGGTGACTTTTGATGACTTTGTTCTTCAGGTTTCTTCTGAGTCACTGGGATAATATCACTTGTACTTCAAGTGTGTGATTTTTGAATTAGACACAGAGAGATGGACCATCCCACCCACACATGCTTACACTAACATGTTTAAGGTTAAATGGCATGGATGAAGGAGTGTGTCACCAGCTACTGGCTCTGTACAGGAAACTTGAGGTTGAAAAAAAACTGGGTGTGAAAAGGAGGACATGGGCTGAAATAGCCCAGGCAAAGGAAGAAAGCTTGTGTCCTAATCGGCGTAGATGATAAAGCCAGAGAAGGTGCTATATTTGTTGTTGTTGCCTCCATGCGCTTTGCCACCATCCAGTTTGATGTACACTTCATCGCCAGGCTCAAGGTGCAGCACTGCGCTGTTACTTGCGTAGTCGTAATTCTGGTCCGCGTCCTGCGCGATGGCGCTTGCGCGGACCTGTTGAGGGAAAATACCAGTTACTGACACTCCTTAAGAGTAATACAGAACTTATTTTGTTTTTCCTGGCACGGCTCATTGGCTGACTAAGCAAGATTTATGCATACTACTGGGAGTTCAAAAATCACTTCACCAACATGTCCATACTTTTTTCAGCACCATGGTCAGCAGCACAGAGCCCTCCATCACTGATTCATTGTATCACTCATTCATTTTATCACTATACCACTGAATCTTTGATTCACTGTATCACTAAATCACTATGTAATGATATCACTTTATCATTGATTCAGGTATCACTAGAACATGGTTACTATATATCAATGTATCAATATATTACTATATCACTGCATTAATATATTATTATATTACTGTATCACTGCACCAGCTCAATCTGTTTTATTCCTAAAAGATCTGTACAATCCATTATTATACAAAATTATTCCCACCATTCTATATTTAATAAACCTTTATTAATTTAGGAGAACAACAACATAAATTCAAGGAATTTCTCACCACTGTCAGTCATTTTAGGACATAATTAGTTCTATTAGAAATAGGCCTTTAATTACCCTAAGGAAAATATGATAAGGCCTCATTATTCGTGTCAGTTTTCGTAGATCATGGTGTCTTTTTTATGATCACAGAGGTCCAACTACCACATACTGGATTGCAGACAGCAGACATGGGTTAAAATACATAGATGGATTTAAAAGAATGCAGGTCTTCCACACAGCGAAACAAAGGCAAAAGACCAGATTAATGCATTTCCATTGTGCCTCTATCCCATGTCCCTGTGGCATTTTTAAAGATAAATAACAACAATAACATTAACAATAATAATAATAAAGAAAAGAAAGGTATGATAGGTGTATGTTGGGTGTTTTAAGTCTATATGTGGAAATACTTTTTTATGAGTAAAAAAAATTATAAGTAAAAAAAAGGAAAAGGCAAAAAGAGCGTATGAAAACTGGCAAAGAACACTGACCATTGAAAATCTGTTCTTGTAATTTTATAAAAAACAATACCGAGCATGAATACATACATAAGACCCAGCATAGTAAACAATAAATTGTATCTAGTAACTGACACACTGTGCGAGCTCTCACCTGGTTGTTTTTGCAGAGGTCTGCCCACATGCTGGTACCGTCTCCACCCCGCATCAACACATGGTAAGTAAAGAAATAGATTCCTGGTATGGAGCAGGTAAACTTTCCTGTGGTCGGGTCATAGTGATTCCCCAGGTTAGTGACGACGTCGTCGAACTTAAGCAACTCGTAACCTTCGTGCTGCTTCTTAAGGCCCGCGTAGAAGGCGATTTTTGGCACGGTGCTGTAGGTGGCGGCACTGATGACGCCAGCGCCGTTTGGCCCCGGGGGTCCTGGTAAGCCTGGCCGTCCCGGTTCTCCCCGCTCTCCAGGCGGACCTGCGGGTCCTGGAGGACCTGGCTCTCCAGGCGGGCCCCGCGGGCCTGTCTTCCCGGGTCGCCCCGGCTCTCCTTTCGGCCCTTGGATAAAGGTGGGCAGTGACTGCACGAGGCCGGTGTCGCGCGCCGCCGTGTCTGCCGTGGCCGTGCTGCTCGGGGATTTGGTGCCGTACGGATCGCACACCATCCTGCACGTGCCGAGCATCTCGTAATGCGCCGAAGTGCCGGCCGAGTTCACCAGCACCGGGATGAGCACGACCAGCACAAGCACCATGACCACTCCGAGCACCCCGGCCGCGATCAACCGCTTCCTGCCGACTAGTCTCGTCAGCGCGGGACGCTCCTCCTGTCTGCTTTTGGGCGAAATTTTGCTGGTTGGTGAGGGACCCCCTTAAGAAAAAAAAAAACACAGACACAACCTATTGGCTTTGTTGTTAATGTTAATGAACCCGCCTGGGCAGGGCCCAAACAGCGTTTTCCTTCTGCCTCTAACTTTTTTGTGCTGATGTTTGTTTATTCAAGTCTCCTTAAAAGTTTCTCAGCCTTCCCCAGGCCTATCTCTCTCTAGCCGTCTCTAGTTTAGAAAATACTTCCTTCACCATGTCAGACAGCCTGTAGCGCCTAAAAATCTTCACGGCCACGTGGGGAAAAAAGTCACACGATGCTTCAGTATCCTAAAATCGCGCGGCTGTCCTCGCTTCTAAAGTCTTTCTCCGTGCGTAAAGGCAGGACGAGGCGGCATTGGCACGGCGCGGAGCGGAGCGCGCACTTTTTCAGAGCGATGTGGAGAGCGGGAGACGCTGTGAGCGCGGAGAGCTGAGAGCACAGCATAAAGATTGAGAGCGAAGGAGGGAGGGAGAACCCGAGAGCACTCTTCTAACAAGCTAGAAAAAGAAGACACTGGCCGCCACCCATCTTCTCATTCTTCCGTGGCTGGAAATACGCGACAAAAGAAACTATAGCTCATAACTCACCTGAAACTAAACACAATAAAAACGAGCTAACTGTAAAGAAAAGAATGAATAACTACAGCAACACACAGATAGATAGATAGATAGATAGATAGATAGATAGATAGATAGATAGATAGATAGATAAGTATTCATTCTTTTTTGCTGCGTTTTATATTTTGTAGAACTGTATGTAAAAAGGCTTGTTAATTGGACAACATTAAAGAAGCTTTTAACGTTCATCCATTCATACCTGCTTGTTGGTAGAAGCACTCTAAACCAGTTTCTAATTGTTTAGGACACTGCTTTGTAAAAAAAAAAAAAAAAAAAGCACATATCAGGAGTTTGCACTTATGGCTTGTACTCCAAGCCTGAGAAGGTAACAGAGCGATCATGAACATGACACCTTTGCCAATAGTGGACTGGCAAGTGATGTATTGCACCTCCAAAACACAAGGAGAAATCATTTCCTGAAAATCGACTCTTACTCACAAACAATCACTTGCCGCAGTAATTTTGTTTCTTCTGATTGTCCTCCAAATTCGTCATGCTGTTTATTCAAAAGAACGTGACAAGCATGATAAAAGTAGTCCAAACACATTAAAGGTAATTTATAGCTACTGGGCATTTGAAGGAATTTGTTTTTAATATACAGCTTTTTAAAGAAGTTGTGGATGAAAATTACACTATTCTGGGTTACATCTGTTTTAAGGGTTGTGTTTAATTATTTCAATGTTGTAGACATGTTTAGTGCCATTTACACCAGTGGTATAGATTCATTAAAACGGTCCCATGAGGGAAATAAGTGGACAAATACACAGGTGTGTGAGGTCAGGGGGCCTGGGAGGGGGCAGTGTGTGGGAACCTACAGTAAATCAGGCCTGATTGTATACCCTTGGCAATCAGGCATGCTGTCCTTAGGTAAAAGCCTCTTCCTTTGGGTTATAATGCTTGCTGTGTATAGGGCTTTGAGGATTGCCCAGACCTTGCTTCTGTAGGGATCTCTGTCACATTGCTCTGTGGATAAAAGTTCTGTTGCAACAATCGATTGAGTTGTTCTCAGGAGGGTGTGTTCAGATGTCACTGCCAAACCACACAGTGATACCTCAGCATATTATTATTCTAATCTAATGTCAGAATATTAAAAACCTTTAATAATGTAAATATAATGAGCACAGCTTCATAAGATTTTTCACTTGGTATATGATGTTTGGATTCGCCCGCTTTATATAGTTCACTCAGAAAATCTTAAAATGTAGATTTAATGGTACATTAATTAACATCTTTACTTGATATTCACACTGAGACAAACCCTGGAAAGCTTCCTGCAAAAATCCCTCTCAGCTGGCTCCATGAATCCACAATCGGTTCAGCATCATGTAATTGCCAAACAATCAGTTATTGTGCAGGATTAAAGAATAAATATACCACTGGGCCCTGGCACTGAAGAAAGTAAATTTTTACAATATAACATTTTAACAATACAACTTACTTTAAAAGTTTTTATTTTTCAAAACAATATCTATACACCGCTCAGATTGGGAGTGATATTTTCATTATTTAGTTCAAGCTCATATGTTCCAATGATCCAGAATCTTTTGTTTCAACCTAGATACTTATTTTTATGATTACAGTTCACTTGGCACAACTGGCTAGTTCAAATATCCATTTCCAAGTTGCTTTCATGAAGATTTAGTAAACCCAAGGTGTAACATATTCCTACATGCAGTTAATTAATTACAGCTGCACCATTTGACTCTAACCTCAGATTCCACATATTCTGGACAGGTCTGGTGATTGTCTGCTGACCTGCCTCCCCTTGGATGGCACAGAGCATATTCTCTAGCAGTACGGCTTTCCCTCACCTCCATAAATCAACAGGAGATCAAATCAATGGGTTTGGTTAACCGGGCAGCCACTGTGTCTGTGGGACTGTGGGATGCATAGACAAAAAGTTTGTAGCCCTTTCCATACGAGGCTGCAAGTGAAGTTATAACAAACCTTACAAACAGAAAAGTCATCACATCGACCAAAATCTGTGCGGCTTCTTGCAATAGCTTTGACTTTGGGTGAGGGGAAAAGTACACAAAATGATTACTTTGAAAGGTCATTGAGTAATTGGTGTCAGAGTCGGATATGTGGCATGCATAATGATCCATTGCCACTGAGTCATTTTTAAACCTCAATATCCCATTTGCTGTTGACACTGACAGAAGGATTGGACAGACCAAGATAAGGAGCCAGAGAGGCGTTTTTTTTCTGGGCAGCCGAAGAGATTGATTGTGCGAGGGTCCGGTCCTGTAATGAATAGCCCAGAGTTTGGTGCTAACTTTCAAACCACAAGTTCATCTCTTCCAACTGCTGAACAAAGAAAGTTAAGAGTGTGTGTGTGTGTGTGGGGGTGTGCATTTGTGTGTGGGGGTGTGAGATGCGTTTCTAGGATGGAGCCAACAGAAAGTTTAAAAAAGAAAAGAGATATTTTCAAGGAGCTGAAGGGTGGTGATAGATGACAGAGCGGTGGTAGAAAGTGTGTGTGCAGTGGACAGATGTGCCTGCTGAGCGTGTGAGTGTACAGAGAGTGTGAATGAGGAGGACAGGAGGACACACGCAGCACCTGAGACAGGATAATAATAATGAGAGAGTAATAACACGGATAAAGGTGTGTGACGGGACCTCTCTAGAGTCTTAGCATGCAAACACACACACACACACACACACACACACACACTCAGCTTTGTTAGGCACATTGCAGTGAAAGGTCAACACTTTCTCCTTATCTGCTGTCTGGGTTGGGGCTGGGTTATGACATGGCCTCCCATGGGCAGATCAGTTTTTTTTAGATGTGTGATGATCCTCCATCATTTTTTCCAATCTCACTGTCTTAAACAGAGTTATACAAACTCGTTGGCTCCAACATTTCACTGAACCACGGTACGTCCAGAGTTCAGCTGCGTGGTTGCGTAATAGAACAAAAACACTGTGCCTTACCACAAATTAAAACCGTCACATTCCTAAAATTCCTAATTTTTTTGACCAAAATGATTTTTTTTGCTTAAATCACCTCCTCACCATGCTGTCCACCTCTGGTAAAATCGCCGATGTCCTTTGTTTAACAGATCATGTGATTCTACACCTGTAAGAAAATGGCCTACAGACAATGAAACTGGAACACCTGTCATTTTAGACTACAATAATTTATTAGTATGGTGTAGGGCCTCCTTTTGCGGCCAATACAGCGTCAATT
>JAOVVG010000047.1:19485569-19498024 GCA_028566375.1 Leptodoras nelsoni | reverse complement strand
AATGCAAAATTACAGTTTTACTGCGTCCAACCTTAGCAGCGATGGCACGTTGTGAGAGGCCTTGCTTATGCAGCTCAGCAATCCTACCATGCTCAAAGTCAGTGAGTTTTTTAGCTTTTGCCATCAGGAGGTCTTGACAGTAGGAATACTTGATTAAAAATGACATGGATTCAAATGGTGCAAAACGCAAATTCTTCCAATTCTTTAGCTGGTCTTAAGATTTTGATCAGGAGTGTATATCTGGGGGCGAGAACGAGTCAGACTTCCAACCTGTGTAGTTTGAGTGAATGCAACCGTGTAGTGATGCGCGGACTAAGGCTATTTCTGAATCTGCCTCACTACAACCAATGCAAGTCAGTTAGCACAGTTCCATCAGCCAAGCAACTAATGTCCAACTTTATTGCCAAGATCATCATCAGAAAGGGTTGTAGCACAGTAATGTGTAAATATCTACATAGGAATAATAATGAAATGAAATCTATCAGTCAGGATGTAGGCCTCATCATAACACAGATTCACCACCTGTCAAAGTGGTACATGACTTATTACTGGCCTTTGATCAGGGCTGTGTGTCCTTACATGCATTACTTGACCTAAGTGCAGCTTTTGACACCATCAATCATACTATTGCTCCTTCATAAATTAGAAAGTGTTGCTGGAGTTAAGGAAACAGCCCTCTCCTGGTTCAGGTCCCATTATCAGTTATCAGTGTCCAACAACAGCACAAAGCTTTCACCAGTGTGATCACAGGAGATGAATCAGGGGTGTATGATCCAGAGACACCAAGTGCTGAATGACACATGACATCACCTCGTCCAAAGAAGCTTACATGAGCAAATAAAAAATCAAGTCATTGTTCATTGCCTTTCTCATTCTCAAGGGAACATCCATAAAGATTCCGTACCAGAAAACCGGCAACTGGAACATTTTACTTTGGAGTTCGGGAATGCTTGAGGAAGAGGGGTTTTGCATGTGCGCCATCAGATGCATGGATCTTCATGGATCCTCCATCATGACCATGCATGAGGCACTGGCTGTGAGAATATTTGATTTAAAAAAACAAAACAAAAAAACATTCCAGTCCTTCCACATCTACCCTATAGCCCGACTTGGTTCTGTGTGATTTCTTCTTGTTCCCCAAGATTAAAACACGTTTTAAAGCCACCACTTCACCACAGTAAAGAACATCCATAGAGCCGAGACTCTGAACACCCTCCAACAGACAATTTCAAACACTGCTACCAACAATGACAGAGGCATTGAGAGCATTGTATGCATTCACACGGATCATATTTTGAAGGTTGTAATATTAAATTGTAAATTTTGTCAATAATTAAATTTATTAAATAATTTAATAAATATTCCCTTTACTCGTCACATTCTGGACAGAGTTTGTGTGTGTATGTATATACATGTATGTATGTATGTATTATACATACATACACACACACACACACACATATATTTATATTTGCAGGCATATCCTGATGGACACTTAAATGCTTAAGGACCAAGATGTGATAAGATAATCCTTCTATTACTTTAATTCATAAGCCTGTTTTATCACCTGTTCATGGAAGCAATGAGCTGTGGGCATGCACAGCCTCAGAGACAGCACAGCACATAAACCACGCATGAGCTTGTGATAAAAGACAGCACACACTCCAAAGAATAAATCCAGCTAAAAGCACAGTAAAAAGGGGATTGATTTCAAGGTAAATTTAGATAAATTACTCACTATCTGTAGCTTGGCCAGCTTGCCGATGTCTGGGGGCAGGATTTCAAAGTCGTTGTCACTGAGATAGAGTGCGCGCAGGGTGGCTGAAATGAGAGAGAAGGTGAGTGTAAGGCAGGCCGGGGTGCTGCAGACCTGAGTAGAGCACTGTCTGATCAATAGAGATGTTCAGAGTTGATTAATACTACATGTCCAGACTCTGTGTCTGTCTGATGAACGACTGACACACACTGAGCAGAACGTGATCAAACAGCACACAGGTCCACTGCGCGTGTTTTAGCATACATTACACAGGCATGCTCACTCACAAACACACACACAATCCTGCACTGTAGGACAAAATTAAAACAATACAAGACCTATTTAAAGAATGACATTTTTACATGGAATCCAATTCAATATACTCATGACTGCAACATCCAAGTGGGCCTTTTCTATTCTACATCTTTTCTGTGATTTTAGCAGCCCGGAGCTGTTCTTACTCTCCCTCCTCCTCTTCCTCCAATGTGCGTTGGTGTCTCTGATTGTCTTTAATCACCTGAATCTCATTCATTAATCAGATCCATTTTAATTTGCTTGTGGAATCAGAGGTAATATCAGAGGCTGAACATCAGCAGTGATAAATAGTGCAGAATGGGTGAGGTGGAGGGGGTGGAGGGGGATAAAGGACTGATTGCTGTGCGGTGCGTGCTTTCATCATGTCATCAGTATTAAAATAACAGCCCATTAGTGAACGTACAGCGCACTAGAGATGGTCAGTGATCATCACTGGGCCTCTAATGGGAAGGCGTTGATTGGAATGATGATGAAGTTTAGTCAGTTAACTGTTAGTCTGTTTGCTCTGTGTTACTGAGATCCACTGTGCAGAGTGTGAGAAGATGCATGCCTTAGGGAGGAGTAAGTAATGCACTGGGAATGAGAGACTCACTAAGATAGAAGAAGTTTCCTGGCAGGGACGACTCATTCAGGTTGTTGTAAGTCAAATCCAGGACCTCCAGAGCTGGGAGAGAACCAAAGCCTCTGGGTAACGTATTCAGTCTGTTCATCCTAAACACACACACACACACACCGCACGCACACACCGCACGCACACACACACACCGCACACAAATTCAAAATACAGTGGTTAAAATATTCAGAAATACTCACAGCTGACAAAAACTTTTATATTCATATTCCAGTCAACTTTGCACAATATACAAGATTCAAAGATCAGACATTTTTGCATTCAAATGACGTTTCTGTTTACCAAAAGCCATATTAAATTGTTACCCAGAACAAATGCGGTCCGGATTACAATTTACCAGAGTTCGATAAGTAGGAAATGTTGCTAAATAGTAAATGTTGCCATGTCCATACAATACAATACAGATGAGTCATCAATTCTGTATGTTTATCAATATGTGATAGAGGTATAGAGGTAATAATTAGCAGTTCTGTTTAAAAAAAAATACAAATATATTCACCAAACAAATTGCATTTGATGCACATTTTTAATGTAATTCAACCTATATTATATTGAGGATCTTCATAAGAGGGGCACTAGTGTGTAAAGTGTTGAAGGCTCCTGACAATGTGCTAAAGCGAGCTGAGGAGTGTATGTGCATAATGCAGTGAGATCAAAGGCTGATTAACTCTGGCCATTTAAGCTTCTCCTCACCACGTCCTTCCCAATTCCATTCCACGCCCTTTTACCCCACGGCACAGTGACAGCAAGCTGTCACACAAGATACACACAGCTTTGTGAAGGATTTAAAAGACGCAAACAAACTCGTACCTCTCTGTGTTTGTGAAGCAATTACAAGAGGTGGGGAATTGTTTTGACAAATGAGCTGGGGTAGGCTGTCGCACACGCACTCTGGCCAGGACTCGCCACCGCGAATACAGCACCCCGGCTTATGTCTTCAAGATTATGCTAGGAAATGATGCGTCTGACACCAAATCAATAAAAATGTGGGGTACTGGATGTAGGGGAGATTGTGGAACTCCTTAATCCTGCGTGACATTGAGGGGGTCTCTTGCTCTTCCCATACCACAAGGCTTAAAGAAGGCCCTCAGGATTTGGGCCCTGCTGAACTTGCTTTGCTATGGGGCAATATTCCATCGCCACTAAACTCTGCTTTAACAACACATTAGTTTAACTTAGACATCTCAGGATGTGTGGGTATTTTAGTTCATTTGTTAGTAATTTACCATGCGTCTTTAATGAGCTTTGTTATCTTGTGTATGTAAAGCACTTCAACTCAAAATGTTGCTACACAAACAACCAAAGGTATGTGTATGACCAAAGACTGAATAAGTGTTATAATAAATTCACTGTCTTAAAGATAATAATTAAAAACTATTTTTTAAGATAAATTACATAGTGAGTTGACACCCATGCGTTAATTTATTCCTGAATCAAAATGTATTTTAGTAGTTTAAGCAATTTTTGTTTTGAAAGCAGATAGCAGAAGCAGATACTGAAATATTTGAATTAGTCAGTCTAACAACCAAGCCACAGTCAAGCCCATGAAATCATATTTTCCCTCATTCTAATATTTGAGGTAAACTTTAACTTGGCCTGTACCTACACGAGTTTGAGCATTACACTGGTGCCACATGAAGTGCTGTTTGGCTAACTACAGGAATAAACAGGGGTACAGGTGTTCCTATTAAAATGGTTGGTGAATGTAGTACAAAACAGCAAAAATGTTCTGGTTTGTCCAAACTTTGTACTGGTGGTTCAGTTGAATATGAAAATATGAACAAAAAAAAAAGACTTCCAACAATTATGAAGTCATGAACCTAATGGAGTGGATGACGTCATATACGACAGTTACACAATTTAGTTACTATACATCGCTTTGTCTCCATCATGTCTTCACTGGGAGTGTGTTAGAAGGAAAAAGTCAAAGAGTGAAAGTCTGCAGGCGGATTAAACAATAATCAGAGTTTGTACAATGTAAAGCCCAGCTGAAACATGTACATGCTACAGTTACAATGATTGCAGC
Organism: Leptodoras nelsoni; assembly: GCA_028566375.1. Taxonomy (NCBI): domain Eukaryota; kingdom Metazoa; phylum Chordata; class Actinopteri; order Siluriformes; family Doradidae; genus Leptodoras; species Leptodoras nelsoni. The sequence continues at coordinate 19,493,296 of JAOVVG010000047.1, read as the reverse complement.
TTCCTATAAATAAAGGCACACTCCAATGTAATTTCCCACTGGGATCAATATGAATTATTAATAATAAGTATTTCTGATTCCGATTCTGTTCACAGAAAGAGAGTTTTATCACAAAGAGCTCATGGACATTACTGCTTCTGACTGATGCTTTACAACAGACACAATATAAAAAAGTGCACTCGAAGACTGGATTTCTAGTTCTCAAAAATTTGAAACCCATAGTTTTGTAAAGACTGCAGTGACTGTCATGCACCATCATCAATGCAAACCCCTTACTGAAAAAAGTACACTGCTGTTTGAATAATAATACCCAATACCCTCACTGCCCCTGCACAGTCCATTACTACTTCCATACTTGCTTTTATATAAAATGATGTCACGTAGACTTTATTTATACTGTAGCTTTTTTTTTTTTACACTTCAGCACAATGATTATGGTAAAAATGTATTTCTACAAGTCCTAGCTAAAGAACTTAAACAAACAGGAAGGACGTGGGCATTTTCCTACCCCAGATTCAGGTGCTTGAGTTTCTGAAGGCTGCTGATCTGAGTGGGAAGCTCTTCTATCTGATTGTTGAACATGTTCAGCACTTCCAAGTTCTTAAGGTCAGCAATGTTTGGAGGTACGGCTATCGGAGAGAAAAAAAGATAAAGAGCAGAAAAGTATGTTACAAAAAACACAACCTTGCTAGTACTGTTAAACCTGTCAACAAAATTTCCGAAACATTCACAGTTCGGAATTATATTCTAAACATTAACATCACAGATGAAAGTTTAAGAAGGTTTCCTAAGGCTTGTAGGCTTTTCCTAAGGGTTAACATGTATCAGAGGACAGGGTCTGAGGGCTTGCTAGTGACCTGGCAGGGTTTAACAACCTAATTATAAGATCCAGGGCATGGACACTCTGTCTTTGATGACTCAATTACGGGTCACTCGCCCAGCAATAGATCTGACAGTTTAATGATGGAGGCGTTTAGCATAGCGCTTCTCTTCTCCTCTCCTCCCATGGCTGGCAGGCCCAGTGGTGCGCCTGAGACAAAGATAGATGAGGATAACAGGGCACCTATCTGATTACTGGCTGATCAATTGGCCTTCATTATACAGGCGGGTGGGGATTTACACAAACACACTTACACGAGTGCTTTCAGAGAAGCACTTCCACCGAGTGCACACATGGCAGACTGAAACAATAACAAAACCATTCCAGGGTTCTGGCATGGAGCAGCGAACTGACACAGGTCAATTAACAATACATCTGAGCTTCTAAACCTCAGGCTAGCAGCTGATTCTGAGGGCTTTAATGCAGGACAAGTTTTCAGAGTGAAATACTCTGAAGTACAAATAAAAAGATTAGCTTCTGCATGTATTACATATAGATAATGCACGTAATACATGTAGATGTGTGCAATACACGTACATTTTTTTTTTTACATTTACGGCACTTGGCAGACAACCTTATCCAGAGTGACTTAAATGAATCCATTCATACCTCAACTGAGCAGTTGAGGGTTAAGGGCCTTGCTCAGGGGCCTAACAGTGGCAGCTTAGTGGTGCTGGTGCTTGAACCCCCAACCTTCTATTCAGTAACCCAACACCTTAACCACTGAGCACCCCTGCCCCACATGTAGAAAATGTACTTAAATTATTAGAAATATGGAAAAAGAAAAGCAAAAGCACATTAATCTTTATACATTTAGCCACTTAAATATATTTATCCTTAGTTTATTCAACAATTATAATGTAAAGTTTCTTCTCTTCACCTCAGAAAATAATACTGTCTGTATTTCAGTCTGCTTGTATAGTTGCCATTCTTCTCCATGTCTCCATGGATGAATGTATGAATGAATCCAAGGGTGTTTTCACTTATAGTCCTTTTCAAAATAACTAAACTATGTCTTCTTAAAGTGGACCAAACATTGGACCGACACAAAAGGGACTCTACTCATTTTGCGTTCACTTTGCACTCGGACTCGGTTGTCTTTCTGATCCACTTCAGCTCCGATGGGGCTTCGGTCCTCTTTCTGTTCCACACTATAGTTCCCCTGGAGCTCTCAGACATTTACTGCTATGGTAAATTATTTTTAAAGTTTACAGTTATTTAAATAATTCAACATAAAACCTTTAGATGATCCAAAGATCTCTAAACTTGCCTAATTAATACATTTAAAACAGATATTTATTATTTAAACAAAATATGTATGTTAAATACTACTATTATAACTACTTCTCAGTGGCCATAGGTCATATCTACTTTGAGGTCTGAAAGGGACCAGGTGTGGAAACAGCTCCCAATCCCCATTCCTACTTGGAAAGGCCACATCGCTGCACCCTTGAATCCCAACTCAATCTAGAAACCGAACTTGATGATCCTTTTCATTAGGAGTCACATAGTCATGAATCTTTCTTTCACAATATTAAGGGAGAGTTTGTCTTTATTACACAGCAAATCCCCCAATCCTAACTGGGAATGGAGACTAGGAAGTTGAGCCCAATTGTTCATGCATTCATTCATTCATGCAGTCTTGTCCTCTGAGGTCAACAGAAGGCTGGAGCATTCACCCTAGATGAGACACCAGTCTCTTGCAGCACAGCATGCACACCTACCAGCAACTTAGCACTGCCAATCTTCACATGCACATGTTTTTGGGAGGTGGAGAGAAAGAGGAGAACCCAGAGGAAACCCTTGTAAACCTGGGAAGAACGTGCAGAACTCCACACAGACTGCAGTCAGACCTCAGGGTCGAGCTGAGAACCCGGAAGCTGCGAGACAGCCAAGCTACCTGCTGTGTCACCATCAAGGTAATGTCATTTGGAAGAGTGGTATTCAAATCTAGGAGACATGAAGAATCTACGCCAAAGACCACGGTAGAATTCTGATGGTTTACTAAGACATGCTCCCTGTTCTTTTTTCTTTAATTTGCTGATTAGTTAAATGTATATACCTAAATGCACTTGTCTTCATGTGTGCACAAATATGAGCTCACAAAGTCAAATGCCTTAGCTAACACCTCTGAGACACCAAAGTCCTTAATGGGTCACATGATTGATCGTAATAAGTGGAAGCTTTGTACAAACTGGATGGTGGAGAGAGGTTTCAAACCTTTGACCTCACTATATCCCTCTTCTTCTCTCTCTCTCTCTCATTACACTGCCGTTTCTCTCCCATCCTCTCCAGCTGGGGTATTTTACTCGCCAGTCTCACTAATGAAAGGGTTTCAAATGTCACTGTAATTTCTGACTACCTTGAAAAGTTCAGAAGATAGCACACTGTACATCTCTGCATTTTACGAAGGCTGGATTCATCCATGGGAAAAAGAAGCACAAATTAATCTTACCACTTGAAATTCATATACTGAAATGGAGAATGTAAATGAAGTGGATACACAGAAATCAGTTATCCTTTTGCAGAAAAAAAATTTATCTGTCTTAGTTATATTAATTGACAAGCGAGTCACAGAGCATCCTAACCTGTAAATGAATCTCCCCTTCAGGTGAAGAAACGCGTTAAGCTAATTAAGGAGCTTCGCTAAAAATAAGCCTTGACAAAAATGAGCAATATCAAGTTGTGAGATCGCTGCGTTCTGGAGATTACCATGACTTGTTTATTTGCTCTGAATCCTTCCTCTGGCATGCACAATAACCATGAGCTCAAACAGGTGTGTCTGTGTGAAGCTTAGCAGCTAGGATCACTGCTCTGTAGCAAAAATGCCAAGATGAATAAAGACATTATGGCTGGACACACTGTGGGCTGCTTCGTTCCTTCACAGCTCCTCAGACCCTGATTGAATCCGGACTCGGGTTACCGCCTGGGTGGAGTTTTACATGTTCGCCGTTGGAACGCATAGGTTTCCTTAGAGGGCCCTCAAATATATCATTAGGAGGACTGGCTATGCTAAATTGCCCCAAGTAATCATGAATGTAACCATGTGTAAATCTGTGCTCATGGAGCCCTGAGACAATCTGCTGTCCCATACAGGGTGTATTCCAGCCTCATTCCCAGCGTTCCACTGGATCCTCTTCAACCCTGACCAGAATGGAGTGTGTACTACAGATGAATGAGTGTTTCATTTATTTATTTATTTTTATTACAGCATGAAATGGAGCATAATTACACAAGCATAGGGCAACTGTCACTGGCACAGATTTAGAAACTGGTTGACTGTACAATTCTTTAACACACAGTACACACTATTGCACTCTGGTCAATGCTGCCATCTAATGGTTCCCATGAGCACATCACCAACATTGCCAGGAAGCACTATGTTAGTCATATCATTTTCTGGACTTTGCAAAACATGCACGTCATACAGTGTCCACAGCCTCGGCTATGATTTTAAAAGTTGTCTCAGTCATGAAATTGTTGCTATTGCACACCGTTTCATGCAGCAGTAGGTGAAATGGCAGTAAAAAGAAGCGCTCTACTTACTCGTCAGCTTGTTGTGGCTCAAGACCAGTTGAGTGATGTTTGACAATGTGACTTCAAGACAAAATAAGAAAAGTTGGTGAGAAACATTCAAGACCATATATATATATATATATATATATATATATACACACACACACTGTGTTTCAAAAAAAAAAACGGACCCCTGAAACTTTTTGTTATAACTTCAGGGGTCCGTTTTTTTATATATATATATATATATATATATATATAAACAGACCCATTCCAAAAAATTACAATACCATGGAAAAGTTGATTAATTTCCATAATTCCATTCAAAAAGTTTAACTTTCATAGATTATAGATTCAGGTCCCACAATTTAAACGATTTCAAACATTTATTTATTTATTTATTTTTTACATAATAAGCTCATAAATCCCATGAAAACAGGAATTAAAAAAATTAGAATACTGTGGAGAAATACACTAATCATCTACTAAACTCAAAGCATGGGTAAGCCACAAAAGTTCATAGCTAAGGAGGCTGGCTGTTCAGTGCTGTGCATATCCAAGCATATCAATGGAAAGTCTAAGTGAAGGACAAAATGTAGCAGGAGAAGATGCACCAGTAAAAGAGATGGCTGTGGGTTTCAGCAGATTATCAAAAAGAGAAGATTCACGAATCTGGCAGAGATCCAGAAAGGGTGGAATGAGGCAGGAGTCACAGCTTCAAAAACCACCACATTCAGATGCATCTGGGAGATGGGCTACAACTGCTGGGTTCCTCGGGTCAAGCCACTTCTGAACCTGAGCCAACGTAGGAAGCGTCTCAACTGGGCCAAGGAGAAGTAGGGCTGGACCGTTGGTCAGTGGTCCAAGGTCCTCTTTTCCAATGAAAGTAAAGCGTGCATTTGGGAATCAAGGTCCAAGGGTTTGGAGGAAGACGGGTGAGGAACAGACCCCAAACTGCTTGTGGTCCAGTGTGAAATATCCACAGTCAGTCATAACTTGGGGTGCAATGTCTGGTGCAGGTGTTGGTAAACTCTGCACCAAATCCAAAGTCACCGCAACAGTCTACCAGAATGTTTTAGAGGACTTCATGATTCCTTCTGCTGAGAATCTGTATGGAGATGCAGATTTCATCTTCCAGCAGGACCTGGCCCCTGCCCATGCCGCCAGAAGCCCAAAGCCTGGTTTGATGCCCACAGTGCTGGACTGGCCAGCCAACTCTCCAGACCTAAACCCCTTTGAGAATCTACGGGGTATTCTCAAGAGGAAAATGAGGGCCAACAGACCCAACCACAAAGAAGAGCAGACAGCAAGAATCAAGGAAATCTGGGCTTTCATAACTCCCAGGCAATGCCACAAGCTGATTGCCTCAATTGACATATCGTTTTGAAAGTACCATATTTTGATTGATTTGATGTGATCCTAATTTCTTTTTTTTCTGCAAAAAATAAAAAATAAAAAAATCATTGAACCCCTGTTTTCATGGGTTTTATGAGCTGGAAGCCCAGATTATGTAAAAATAAACAAATAAAAACTTGAAATTGTTTAAATTGTGGGGCCTGAATCTATAAAAGTATATATATATATATATATATATATATATATATATATACACTGTATATAGCAGAGTTTACTGTGCACACTAGAGCCTGTATAAAGTGTTGCTTTACATGTTGTTCATGTTACATAAAGGGGAACAAACAATCCGGAAATATCTGATGCTGAATCAGTGACAATAAACATGACAACTTTTATTTATATCGTATTTAGCAGATTTAACTTAGCAAAGTAGCTGGATCCACCATCCCAAAGTGAAAACTGCCAAACCAGAGCTTCCACTCAGACATGGAGATGTGACTAAAGATACTCACACAAGCCAGGAATGTCCAGCATGTTGGATATCCCCCTGTCGCACATGTCCACCTCGGTAAGATTCTTCTCCCTGGTCTCCTCCACTATCTTCTTCAAAGACTTGGACATTTTCTGCAAAGGAATAAAGTAAACAAGGGGGTGAACAAACTGTGTGAAACTGCTCAGTAACAAGTACGAAAGTTAGCTCCTTCATACAGATACACCAGCTACGCCGGCTAACATTTATCATTATAAAAGAGATACTAGTAGCCCGTTTGTTTTGTTTTTTTTACCTTGCTGATTAAAGTAAAAAAAAAAGAAGAAAAACAAATAATATATTTTAAATATAGCCTCAGGTACAGTTATTCACTGTTTCCAGCAGCTGCTTCCCACCCAACCGGAAGTTGACACGAAAAAAAACGAAATGCTTCACATTCCATAAAAGGGCACTTCCTGTATTCGGACGCGAAAAGTATTTTCTGGGAGCCTTCCAGCCCTTTGTCCAATCAGCGTGAGCTAAAGCATTGTCGTCACCGTGAAGAACGCGCCGGTCAACGATGCCATCCAATCAGAACGCAAGTCAGTACTGCGTTGTGTTGTAGCTTAAAACATGAAAGGAAGGTGCAACAGAAAAGTGTTCCGCCGGGTAAGGAGGCGAAACACAATGTCTAGAGCAGACACGCAGCTGTGTGTGCCTGTGACAAGTAGTTAACGACTAATAGTTAGAAATGCTTAATTCAGTTCTTCCTAGTCAAAAAGAACATTTCAGATACCCACAACGTCATTCTTCCTTGGACAAATGACGTCACTTGTGCTGTTTGTATGTAATAGGTTTTCAATTTCAGATATCCACAAATGCATTTTTGATATCCAGAGTGAAAAAGAATAACAAGTATCTCCAAACTTGCCGCTTTAAAGGAGATACTTGTACACTTTACAAGAGGCAAAACATTCTTTAATTTTTATGTCAGTTAATTTTAAAAGATTTTATTCCAAGCCATTTTAGATCATTTCTGTTGGACCATCCATCACAAAATGTTCACACAACATTAAGCAGCTGCTGTGGTCGAATGCAACAATAAACAATATTCTAGTAAAGGCAGTGTAGCTCAGTGGTTAAGAGGTTGGCCTACTGACCAGAAGATCATGAGTTTAAATCCCACCACAGCCAGGCTGCCATTGCTGGACCCTTCAGCAAGGCCCTTAACCCTCAACTGCTCAGTTGTGTAAATGAGATAAATCAAGTCAGTCAGGATAAGGGAGTCTGTCAAATGCTATAAATGTAGAAAAGTATATTCAAAATGACATTCTGGATATCTGGAATGGTTTTTAATTTTTAATATATTACAAATATGACTATAAACATTTGTATTGGATTGTAGATGTTACTAGATAGGGCATCACGGTGGCTCGGTGGATAGCACTGTCGCCTCACAGCAAGAAGGTCCCGGGTTCGATCCCCAGGTGGGGCGGTCTGGGTCCT
>JAOVVG010000047.1:19361036-19374536 GCA_028566375.1 Leptodoras nelsoni | reverse complement strand
AGTGGAATTACTTGCTTTATCAATGGGGTTGGGACCATCAGTTGTGTTGTGCAGAAGTCAGGTTACTACACAGCTGATTATTTTATATAATGAATATAATGAATTATATTATGAATTAACTAGTTTTGATGCCTTCGGTGAGAATCTACAATGTAAATAGTGATGAAAATAAAGAAAACACATTGAATGAGAAGGTGTGTCCAAACTTTTGGCCTGTACTGTATGAGTCTACAGAAAATACTTGTTCTGTTCCCTTCCCAGAGTATAGCCTTTCTCACCTTTCATAAAGTTTCTCACATACTTTAGCAGTTTATGGCAGAAATTATAGCTAAATGTTAAGATTGTATGTAATATATTAAGAAATGTCTTAAGAAAAATCTAGTTGTGTATGCATTTTGGACAGTGGTGGCTCTGTTCAGTAGGATGGTTGCCTGGAAGGCTGTGCTCACTGACTTATATGCATGACAGAAGAATGCACAAAACAATTCAACATAGATGTTCAAAAGACAACTTAAAGGAATGCTGCATCATTGTTTCACCATTTTAAATGTTGACCAATCACAGGAGAAGAAATTCCGACATAGACAGGATGTCTGTATTCTGACTGCATCATCATATGTGCAAGCAAATATGAATATTGAAATATGAGAATGTATAGAACAACAAAGACATAATGAAGAGGTTAAAAGGTTTTCCCTAAGTGCAGTCTGCTGGTCCAAGCATCAGTGGTTTATGCGTGAATGCTGAGAATTTTGACTTGAAAATCACTTCTAATGAATGTCTCCCAGCAGCTGTAAAATTCAGTCAATAGCCACATACAGTCCATACAGACGGTTTTACATCACCAACACTGGAGAAACAATGCAATGAAAAATGCAATGAAAAAAAGTGAAAAGCAATTCTGGTTACTTAGACCTTGCCTAAGGGTTTGTGATATTCATGCACCATCAGGAGTAAACAAAAGCCCTGCACTGTTAACCAATAATCCCAGATTCTTCCCTCTGAAAATGTTCTATGTTTAAGAGGACAAATAATAGAAATATAGAGCTTAATATGCAAAGACTAACTGAAGAATTCATGAAAACGTTTTACAAAATAGATTGTACTCAAATGTTTATGTACCTTAGCTGGCCATTATCAGTACATATTAAGTAAATAGATTTTTAAGATCTTTATGAGCATGTCATAAATTCTTGTTCTTGATAGGTGCACAGACACTACAGATCCAATAGAAGAAGATTAAGTTGAAAAAGAAAAAAAAACACACTGGGGAATCCCTTTAAGCATATGATCTCAGTGTCGTCTACTTGTTCCATGGAGTCACTGAGTCAGACAGGTTGCTGTGAGGAGTGCCGTAGGTCAGAGCTGCAGAGGTAATCACTATTGAACCTAGCGTTCTGGTCCTGTTCAGCACATTTCCTCCTGCTCATCTCTGCCATGGGAAAATTCTCTGTGAGCATTCTGGATCATGTTTTGATTCTGACCAGTAATATAAAGATTCCTTTATATTCCTTTATATATTCCTGACAGAAGAAAAGCATAAAAAAGTGTGCCTCAGAAGTGGGGCCTAACACTCAGCACTAATGGAGGGTCTCTATTTCTTATAATAATCTTTGAGTCATCACTTCAGTATGTCAGGGGCTCTATTTGCTGTGATTACAGAACTCTTCGGAACCGCTCTTCTCGTCTCAGCCACTATCTGAAGAGAACTCACCTATTTGAATATTTGCTTGTATTATATCTTTTTTGCTCAATTGTACTGAAGGGATTATAGCCCAACTCGGGAGGTACAGAAAGAAGTTGGGTTTGATTCCTGGGTAGGGCAACCCTAGTCCTCTCTGTCTGATGCATGTTTCTTCCGGGGGTCCCCAGTTTCCTCTCACAGTCCAAAAACATGTATGATAGGTGAATTAGAGCTACTAAATTCCCCCCATTGATGAGTGTGAAATATATAGTCTAGTGTGAAAACTTAACCAAGTGTGAAATAGACTAACCTCTCTTGCCATGAATGCAACTACTATATATAAAACATCTTAAACTCCTTATAAATACATACATTATAGCCCAACCATGCTTGTTTTGCAGTGCTTATTTTAATAAAGTGTTTTGTTTCATTTATTCATTTTAGTCATTTTAGCAAGGTGATGAATCATTTCCTCTCTTCAGGTGATTTATGATTATTAATAAGATAATGCACAAGTTGATGTTTAGCTCCTGGGAAAACAGATTCATGTTCTAGTTTTTAAGTCTCAGTCACACACATTCACACAATAGCTTCTGCTTTTCACACATCTCACCAGTGTTAAAGTGCTGTGTTTTTTCTCTTCCTCATTTGAACACTCACACATTCTCCCATTGGCTGAACACACTTTCATTCTTTTGCTCAGAATTGGTATGTATAGAGGAAACTCTCTCTCTCTCTCTCTCTCTCTCTCTCTCTGCCAGCCCAAACAATATGCTCTGTGCTCAGTGTGAATTGATTGTGTCCCTGCTTTGGCAGAAGGCAGGCAGGCGTGCACTGGTAACTCTCTGATGCATAGATCGTCAGCATTGCTTTAATCCCCTCCGTCTCCACCCCCCTCCCTTCCTCTCTCTGCATCGTATTCGTCAGAACAAGCATGGCCCTTCACAGCTCTTACTCTCTCTCACTATACACCTGACCACAGAGCTGGTGACAAACACTCTCTTGGCGTGAAGGGGGTAACCTGCTGACAGAGAGAGAGAGAGAGAGAGAGAGAGGAGAAAGAGAGAGAGAGAGAGAGAGAGATAGAATGAGGGACAGGCTCCAGCTGTCACTCTGACAGACTCCGGGCTGTAGCCCGCTCACACTCCTACTTTGGAACAACACTTCAACTGCTGGCTCTCTTCTGGAACCGGATAATCCTCGTTCATGTCGTTTTGCCTGGTTGACATTTTTGACATGGAATCACCCACCAAGGAGATAGAGGATTTTGAGAACAACTCTCTGAAATATCTACAGCCAGAGCAGATAGAGAAGATTTGGCTGAGACTGAGAGGACTGTGAGTACAGCTTTTTTTATATATATATAAATCTATATGTGTGTCTCTGTTTACTCTTGTGCTACTCTTGTTTTTAAATGAAGGCTTTAAAACTTCAGGCACATGCCATGCTCATCATTTATAATTATCTTTCAGTTTCATTTCTTTTAATTATGGTAGCAGATTCTTTATTTCGTAACAATTTCAAGGGTTCTGGGAGTTGCTTTTGGCAAGCATGTACTGTATACTCTTTTAGAGAGCAACAGTAAGTCTTACATATTGCTTCTATTTAAACATAGACATGGATAATATGAGTATAAAAGTATACTGTAGTAGTAAGTTGAGCTAAACAAAGTTAACTTATGGATACCCAGAATTTAACCATATTTATATAACACACATTTATTCTTAAATGTATAGGCAGAACTCCACCGACCAGAATTCAATTATGGTTATTCAAATGAAATATTACAATACAAGGTACTACTGACCTCCAAAGAATTACAGTCTAAAATATTAATGAAGTAGAAACGAGCAAAAAGTAGAGAGAGAGAGAGAGAGAGAGAGAGGGAGACTGCCTGGGCTGGATGCATTAATGGCAGTTTCATTTAAAGACAATCTGTTGCTTTCTGTTATTCTGAAGTAGTTAAAATAATATAACACCTTCACATGTTCCTAAATTACAAATGGGACCATAATAAGAATTTATCTAATATCAACAAAGAAATTAGAGGAAATACATTTGTGTGGGCAGTCATATACCTTGGATCATGCTTTGTTTCTATTTGTTTATACAGATAAAGGTGTACAATGTCCAGTCTTTGTGAGATTTTCCGTTTTGTAAATGTATGTATGTGTGTATGTATGTTTTCTGGTAGAAGAGGGCTAGCCACAAACACGCGCATGTGTGTGTGTGTGTGTGTGTGTGTGTGTGTGTGCGCGCGTGTGCGTGTGTGTGTGCTTCTGTGTCGTGACAGCCTCAAGACTGATCCAAGTGTGTTCCCATGTAATATTGCGGTCATTGTATGAAGGTACATTTATGACCAGTAATCTATTTCTAAAATAAATTTTAATTAAATAAGCTAGAAAATACAATGACAGGGTAGATGGTTAGTTAACTAATTAGCATACCTATCAGAGCAGAGTAATTAAACATATTTGCTAACGCTGGTTATGATACCCCCTTTTCCTCTTTTTTGAAGAAATTCCAAAGATCTTTTATAGCCACATAGTATTTGTTGTGCTTTTTCTGAAATCTGCTACTTGCTGCATCATTAAACACTGCGATTAAAAACACACATTACTTCTTTGTGATTCACAAATTTGGAAACTTTAAATTTCATAGGTTTGGAAATAAATAACTTTATTCTGTTAGATTAAATTTAGTATTGATATAATCTGGCCACGGCTTGAGACGGTTTATAGTCAAGGGAAGGTTTTAAGCAGTGATTGGACTCTAATCTGGCAACCCTGATTTCTGTATAACTGCTTTATCTGCAGAAGGTTGTGTGTGTGTGTGTGTGTGTGTCATTGTGTGTCATTGTGTGTGTCTGTGTGTGCATTGTCATAACTTTACAGATTTCACATTAGGGAATTAAAATTTATGCTTGGCAAAATTGTGTGAATATTACATGTGGATGGGGTAAAATATTGATATTGATAAAATTCATGAATTTAACATGAATCCAAAGTGACAGGCAAAAGAAGATGGTAATTTTACAAGAGGTGTGATTTTATTTCTCTTTTTTTAATAGAGGAAAAGGCATCCCCTGTCACCCCCCTTCAAACTGAGCCCTGACTGTGACTAAAAACAAGACCTTGTCATAAACACACCAGTACTAGTCTTGGTCTAACAATTCATTTTGCATGACGACCGTCTGAATGTAAAGGTTCTCTAGAGAGCTATCATTTGTCTGCTCACTATCTCGGCCCATCAGCAGTGCCACAGAGCCAGGCTAATGCTGATGGAGTAGTAAATTGTCCATCGTCTATGTTGCACCAAATTGCGTTTCACTCCTTGCGTTTGTTGAAGCCAGCCACAGGACAACAGATGAGAGTGCTTAAGGAGGGTAAAGTCATGCTCTGGCTGCCTTTACTTCCTTTCTTAATGCTTTTAGTGGGCTTGTTGTGGCCGCTGGTACTGCTAGGAGAATTGGGTCTGCTAATTACACACAGGGTCACAGGGAAAGCCAAACTGGCGTAAATGTTTCAGTCTGGTGATTGTGGTAATGAATGGGAAAGGGAGCAGGGATCTAAATGTGTCCGTGGGTCTGGGTGTGTCTGTCTGTCTGTCCGTCCTTCTTTGTCTTTGTGTGTTTGCCATTTGTATGATAGACATTAAAATAGATAAGTAGCTTACATGGTTGAAGATTGTAAGAGTGTAGTGCTCATTTTTGTAGTGGTGATTATGTGTGAAGATTTTATCACATAGAGCTCATATCACCCATATTTTTGCAAATTTTGATACTGTATGTAGCTAGCAGAATCATATAATCAAAACACTGATTAATTGGAGTACAGCTTTAGCATAACAATTAAATGTTATTAAGTATGTACTTAACTACGAGACATAGTGGAGTTCTGCTTATATCATTAGCAATAAAGAAACTAAACACAATTCAGTTAACGTAATCCTGAGTCATAAACATAAAGGCTAATTAGAAGTTTGAATTCAGCATTATACTCTGACAGGCAGCTGTGCATAGAGGTTATGTAAAAAAGCTGCAATGGTGACAGTGACACTCCATGCTGTCCAAGGATTTTTCTTTATATAGAAAAAAATATAAATGTCTGAAAATACAAACCCCATTTCCAGAAAAGTTGGGACACACTTAAAATGCAACAAAAACTGAAATCAGTCATTTGTTTATTTAATTGAAGCTTTATTTAACAGACAAAAGGACAGAGACAGGATTTTCATTGTTTTCAATGATAAATTAATTCTATTTGTTAAATATAAACAAATTTAGTAACTGATGCCTGCAACACACTCAAATACAATAGGAGACAGATCTGGACTGCAGGCAGGCCAGTCAAGTTGCGCTGTTCTAATTCATGCAGAATGAGGTCCTGCTGAAATAGACACAGAGTTCCTTGAAAAAAATATGTTGTCTTGATAGCAGCTTATGTTTCTTTAAAATACCACTACAAGCCTCTGCATCAATGGTACCTTCACATAAAAGCAGATCACCCATGCCATGGTCACTGATGCAACCACATGCCATCGCAGATGCTGGTTGTTTTACTTTTATTTAGTAACAGTCTGGATGGTCTTTTTCATTTTTGGCACATCCAAATATTTTTGGCACATCCAATATGCATATTTCCAAAAACAAGATGAAACGTCGCCTGATCACAGAATGTTTCCACTTTCAGTCCTTCATAGATGACTTCAGGCCCAGAGAACTTGCCAGCATTTCTGGACAAAATTGATATATGGCTTCCTCTTTGCATAATACAGTTTCAGGTTGCATTTCTTGATGCAGGGATGTGTTTTGAGTGTTTTGCAGCCATTAGTTTCTAAATTTGTTTATATTTAACAAATAGAATTAAGTTAATCATTGAAAACAGTAAAAAACCTTTCTTTGTCCTTTTGTCTGTAAAATAAAGCTTATAACAGACTTCAGTTTTCTATTGCATTTTTAGAAAGTGTCCCAACGTTTCTGGAAATGGGGTTTGTACGGTTATATTATTAGTTACATTTTCCAATATGGAGCTTTTTAAATCATTGAATAAGTTTAATTAACTGTATTATAATAAGCATACAATTTCATTAGCTGTCATGGCAGATAAATAAATTAGCATTTGACTGCAGTATCATTATGATAATGCATATCGTAAACATGCTGGAGTTTCACAGTATGTATGTTTGACAGGGTACAGTTTATAAGTGGTGAGATGAAAAATGGTAAAAGCATCCTAGTTTTATTGCTTCAGTAAAGGAATGGACAAATAGTTCTCTTCTGTGTAGGTTATGCAAGGAGATGCAGGCTAAAGGGACTCAACACTTCAGTGGACTGCATTCAACCACCCCAGAAAATGATGAGATTTTTAATTGGTGTGTTAGAGCAGGGAAATCACCAACCTTGGCAGAACTTTGGCCCTCCTATGCTGAATTGTAAAACCCTGGCTTAGTTAATTATAAGAGAACTATTTTTCAGTACTTTTATGAAACCTTGTTTGTAGTATAGTACAACTAAATGTAGTATATAACTGGATATTATAACATGATATTTAGTATATAACTGGGTAGTTATATGTTATCTCAGCCTGCATCTAAGTCTGATGATTGAGCCAACTTTTAGTATGAACTAATTAGGATTCAGTGAGGAACCTGTGATACAACTTGCATGACCAATAAAATCCTGTAGATTCCATTTCAGACTCCATTCCAGTTTATCAGTTCACACAGCAAAGTGAAATAGGGATTGTTTCATGCTTTTTTTCTCATATTTTTTTAGGAGAAAATACAAGAAGACGTCACAGAGGTAAGATCTATGCCATGCAGGATGCAGAGGAGGTGGTATCACTGTATAAAGTTGTCTGTTATAATATGTAGTAAATGCAGTTCATTCATCCATATGTACAGTACTGTTCAAAAGTTTTAGTTATAAACTAAGAATGCTTTCAAGTATACAAATAATAATTTACAAAATGCAAAGTGAGTGAACAAACGAAAAATCTAAATCCAATCAATATTTCATGTTATTACTCTTTATCTTCACACCAGCATCAATTCTTATAAGCACACTTGCACAAAGTCAGGGATTTTGTAGGATTATAGTCAGGTGTATGATCAACCAAATATAGAGCTGCTAATGATCATCAATTTCACATGTAGGTTGAAACACAGTCATTAACTAAAACATAAACAGCTGTGTTAGAGTTTAAAACAGCCAAACTCTGCTACCAAGGTGAGGCTGTGGAAGACAGTTTCATGTCACAGGGCTACACCATGGCAAGACAGAGCACAGCAACAAGACACAAGGTAGTTATACTGCATCAGCAAGGGCTCTCCCAGACAAAAGATTTCAAAGCAGACTGGGGTTTCAAGATGTACTGTTCAAGCTCTTTTGAAGAAGCACAAAGAAACGGGCAACGCTGAGGATCGTAGAGGCAGTGGTCGGCCAAGGAAACTTAATACAGCAGATGACAAACACATCAAGCTTATTGCCCTTCAAAATCAGAAGATATCCAGCAGCACCATCAGCTCAGAACTGGAAGAAACCAGGCAGGGACCCAGGTACACCCATCTACTGTCTGGAGAAGTCTGGCCAGAAGAGGTCTTCATGGAAGAGTTCTGCCAAAAAGCCATACTTCTGATATGGAAACAAGGCCAAGTGACTCAACTATGCAGGAAAAATAATGAGTGTCTGCAGGCAACAGTGAAGCATGGTGGAGGTTCCTTGCAAATTTGGGGCTGTATTTCTGCAAATGGAGTAGGAGATTTGGTCAGGATTAATGGTGTCCTCAATGCTGAGAAATACAGGCAGATCCTTATCCATCATGCAATACCACCAGGGAGGTGTATGATTGGCCCTAAATTTATTCTGCAGCAGGACATTGACCCCAAACATACAGACAATGTCATTAAGAACTATCTTCAACATCAAGAAGACAGAAGTATTTGAGGAAGCTACATCCACAGAAGAGCTGTGGTTAGTTCTCCAAGACGTTTGGAACAACCTACCAGCCGAGTTCCTAAAAAACTGTGTGCAAGTGTACGTAGCAGAATTGATGCTGTTTTGAAAGCAAAGGGTGCTCACACTACATATTGATTTGATTTAGATTTCTCTTCTGTTTATTCACTGCATTTTGTTAATTGGTGAAAATAAACTATTAACACTTCCATTTTTGAAAGCATTTTTAGTTTAAAGCATTTTTTCACAACTGCCTAAAACTTATGCACAGTACTGTATGTATGTAATACATTCAAAGGCAAAGTACTATAACCTTCTCTGTGTTATTTAACCACTTCATTGTCTGAACAAAGAGAATGTCCTCTTAATCATGTGTTTGCAAACTAGAGCAGACAAAAGGTGTGTAAATCCTGTTTGAATATACTCTGAGCTTAGTGGAAAGTGGTTTATCAGGCATCTTATATACATTGATGTATATATTTGCTCGTATATGTATACTACTACACATGCCTCTACATTTATTTCCTGTGGTTTGTGTGTATGTGTGTGTGTGTGTGTGCAGATGAGGGTGGGGGTGTGTGGAAGGGGTAAAGCAAGTGTGTGTCTTTTGCAATATGAAATTCAGACTGTTAGGGGGTGAGGGGCTAATGGGTGCCAGCAGGATTACTAGCCTAGTTGATATCAGTGCTGTGTCATCTCTGACCTTGGAGTAGGCCTCTCATTCTTTTAACAAATAAAACACACACACATACAAAGATGTAAACTGAGGTAAACAAAAAACCCCCTCCTGACATTAGCCAGAAACAAAACCAAGGAAGTGCTCTGGCCACAGCTGAATGCAATCCAGCCCGTGAGCTGACATGCAGACATAAACAGCCAGCAATAGCTCCTGTATGTCCAGCCCTTCTTTTTCGTGATTCATGGTTTTACAGATGTATATGTGTGTCTGTTGATAAGTGTTTGATGAGCTGGCAGGGTGTGTAAGAAGAATGTGAGGGCGTCTGTCTGTGTGTACAAGTATGGACCAATGGCTATACAGATGCTGATAACTGTAGGTATCAGATTAAGGGCGAAGTATCAGAAAAATCAAACTGTACACATAACAACTGGAAAGTAGGAAAATAGCAATAATTCTATTAAAGCATCAACCAAAAACCTAATAATTTCTTAATCATTTATTTTTCCCACACATGCCCATGCTGTGGAAGGGCACTGTAGCAAGAGAATAAATCAAATGAAACACTCTATCACCTCCAGGGTGTGTTTGTGTGTGTGACTTTGTTCTCGGGGTTGTTTTATTGCACATAATTAGCATTATCAGCCTGGCTTGTTTGGCTTTCTGTTGTGTTCACACACAGATAATGTCCCCCACCCATCCAAATCCTGACTCAACCTCTCATCTCATCAGATTCACATACTCACAAACCCATCGATCTCCTACCCCCTGAGCTAATAGTGTTGACCAGCGTTGACTGTGCAAATCCAGGCTAGGTCACTGTAATGCAGTTACAGTCATCCAAATGAGATGTTCAGCAGTCATCTACTGTATGATGACTCATATTCTAAGATGAATATTACATTTCAGTCCAGGTTTATGTGTAATCAGTATGGCTTGAGAAGGTGAGGATGCTCAGAGGCAGAGAGACAGATTCATTTAAATCCCAATCATACAGGAGATGGAATCACAATGTCTGTAGCTAAAGTGCAGAGCAGAGCTGTCAGGCTCTTATTGCATCTAAAGTAATCAAGTTCTCCGAAGGCAAATAAATTTACTTACATCTCATTTTCCTTTTTCATCAGTAGACGCTTCATTAGATTTTTGAAGTGCGTTAGAGTCTGCAGTCCCATACATGGCCTAAACAAGTAAAGTAAATAATCACAGAAATCTCTGCAGAATGTTAAGTGTCTGCACTTTTTTGGTTGCTGCATTTTAATCATACCTTACTGTTGGGTCTGGAATAACACATGCTTCTTAATGACGTCCTTAGTGACTCAAAGCTCTCTGAAGCTTTGCATTATTCTAGGCACAGATAAGGCCTATTCTGGAAATAGATGAAACCTATTTTGAAAAAAATATATATATATAAACAAGCAAATTGTACTAGAAATGTTTCCACCTGATTGTCTCCCTCTGGCTTCTCACTGATTATTCAGCGTTGCTTTAGTAGCAGCCAGATTCATAATAACTGATGGACTGCATGCAAAACCAGCCTTTCCCTTGAGGACTTGGCTGAAGTCCTCAAAGCCAGGACCTTCTCATATCCACCCTGCTAATATGATCTTATGGGTCTCTGTTTTCATGTTCCACTGACATTGCTGTCTGGCTGCTAATTTTACTGCTCAACTTTCTTAAGACATTTTGAAATCTTTTTACAAGAACAGTGTATCTTAGCTGCTTTGTAAATCTGTTATCTACAATCAAATAATAATTGAACTAGTTTATTATATTAAGTGGTGTAACATTGTGTAGTATTGGTGTAGTATTGCATGTTCTGTAGTACTTCAAGTTGGAATCTCAAGAAATTCTTGACTTTTTCTAGTGTGCCAAGGACCTCTACACTTAATTTAGTTTCACATTGTTCCCTTACTGCTTTGACCTGGAATTCTCGGTCATTTTATATCTAAGACTTTATAAAGAGTTCTACATTCAAAACATTTTTTCTGGCTACCAGAGATGAAATATTTTTAATTGCAAGGATGTTTTTCACTACTTGTCTCTTGACCTAAACTCATTTCCAAGCTATTGAGAAATGGCTCACAGAGTGCATGGTGGATTTAATGGCCATCAGTGTGGCCTTTTCTGATAATCTAATTAGGGCTGGCTGCCCAGTTGGAGGCGGCTCATATTCACATAGCCATAGCAGACCCCCGAACCCTGTCGCTGGCTCAATCTGTTTTTCACACGTGGTGTAATAAATGTGATGCTCAAACAGAATGCCCTCCAGATGGGTTTTGTTTACATGCCCTTGTCGGCTTTTAATTATAGTTTTCCCGCCTTCTTTTTAACCTTTTGCCTCTGCATTTGTGGTTCTCCTAATCCAGAACTAACTGAATGCTGAATATGTATTCTGCCAATTTGCCATGGCAGCTCTCAGTGTAGGGGAGATAAATATTTAGTGACTGCTCTCAAAGAGCAAATTGATTTTACACATCTGAATGGATTGCCGTGTCTTACCTTTAGACCATAATATCCCAAGCATGAGTTAATCACTGACCTAGCACCTTGTATGGTGTTTTATAAGTGCTATTTTATCTGCTTTCAGAATGCCTGGAGCTGAGGCATCTTGCCTTGTCTTGCCTCTCTACTGACTGATTTTCGCTTTTTAATTGATTACTTCACACCCCGTGAATCACAGACTACACATCTGATAATTAAATAAGATAATTACTGAGGCAGACTTGATGTATTTACCCACCAATTTCACCTTATAACTTGACTTTTTCTCCCTAGCGCACCCTTGATTCTGTTTCGTGTGAGATGAATGT
The DNA here is from genome assembly GCA_028566375.1 of Leptodoras nelsoni. NCBI lineage: Eukaryota > Metazoa > Chordata > Actinopteri > Siluriformes > Doradidae > Leptodoras > Leptodoras nelsoni. Next base: position 19,362,411 of record JAOVVG010000047.1, on the reverse strand, counting down.
AAAGAAGGACATTTAAAGCAGCAAAGTAGAGTTTACTCTTACTGACATTGTCATTCATGTATTGTTTCTTCCATTTCCTCATGCACCCTAAATGGAACCTCTAATCATTTCACCTCTCTTCATAGTTGATCATGCACTCTGCATGCCACCTATAATTGCCAGGGGCTAGTGGGAATTACGGATTGTGGTGTTTGTGAAAATAATTCTTTCCAATCTCTTCCCTAGGTGCTTTTCACACATTGAGCACAAGGAGACTAAGCATTCTATTCATTAAGATTTCTGTTTGCATGGCCACCTATCTATATAGATTAGACAAAATGTCCAAAATGTGAAAAGATATACTCAAGGTGAGCCAATAGGTGATATTTGTGGTTCACATACACAAAGTTAGTGCTTCATACTGTATACTTAAAATACACATATAATCTATATACACAGCATACACAGTGACTTATGTTATTTTGCACATTAAGACATCTTCTTTGTCATCTTCTTCTTTTTCTTCTTCTTGAGCATATATGGCAGTTCGGACCCTGAAATATCAACACTTGTGGTCAGTGAAGAACAGAACAGCTTATCACTCAGTCTTTCAGTCCTTCAGGAGGCTTCACATGAAACATGTTACTGAAGATTAAATGAAAACTCATTTTGGTCAATATAGTACTAGATTATTTGGTATTTTTAGAAGTTTAGAAAAAATGGTTTGCATATGCCAGTACTCCTCTAATATATTCAAAGATTGAAGTTGTTTATATGATGCTAATGTTTGTGCAAGATAATTGAAGGCTTTTGTATGTCTAAATATTAATCTACAGCAGGTCCCTGTGGATCTCTCTCTCTCTCTCTCTCTCTCTCTCTCTCCAAACTGTATTGCTTCAGGTCATTGCTTGAATGTAAAACTGTCCATGACCCTTGTCAACAATGCACATATCTGGAGGAAATACAAATTTAATCGCCTCTCAGAGGCAGGAGTTTTTGGCAGTGGAAAAAGTAGCAGTTCGGCAGAACTAACCCAGCTGGGCTGGATTTGTCCACACAATACAGCACATCAAGGGCCCAGGTCGTGGGAGCGCAGCAGGGGCAATGTGAAAATATTTTATTTGTGACAACACTCAGACTGCAAAGCCGGAAACTAGAACATTGCTCACAGGAAGCTATGTCAACTTTTGGTCCTTGTTCTCCACTGAGATTTGCATTCTTAAGCTTGTTAGGCAATATGTACAGTTGCATTTTTGTCTGGCATTACTACAAAAACCTAATATATTTAAGTGTTTAGCCTAAACTACATATGAGTAGTCAGATACAGGGGTTAGACAATGAAACTGAAACACCTGTCATTTTAGACCACAATAATTTATTAGTATGGTGTAGGGCC
>JAOVVG010000047.1:19343714-19360636 GCA_028566375.1 Leptodoras nelsoni | reverse complement strand
ATATACTGCTTGTATATGCTGGATATGAAATAAACAGTGTGTTCTGTGGATAGCCTTGTTCAGTATTGGAATGCTCAGTGTCATTGCGGCACTTTGTGTTAACAGTAATCACAATTAATGTGTTTTCATTCATCAGATATGTCTTATGTTTGAGTTACTATTGGTTTAGTGGCACTACACAATGGCATTACACCTCAAGCCTGTGCTGTCTTTGTCATGTTGGTTTCCCCTGAGTTCTCCTGTTTCCTCCTACCTCCCAAAAGTGCAAATATATGTACCAGTGGTGGCAAAGAGGGGAAGCTCATTGTCAGCTTACATCATAAAATTTGTCAATTTATTTATACATAAATTCTGCTCTCTGTTCCTTTTCAAGAAAATGGCTTGTGATCATATTGTACCAAGTGCCAGGAACTTGACTGGTGTCCTCTCTATGGCCAACAACGCTAGGCTGCTTAGACAGACTTGGCCCATTGTGTTGCAGGTGAAAGACTTAAGCCTTTTTAAACAGCAGAAGCTCCATTCTACCCCCGCAGATATAGCTCCAACTGTTGCCACTAACGATAGCAGTTTGTACAGCTGAGGCATTGCACTGTCCACTCCATGTCTTTTAGAAAAAACAAGAAATAACACAGCTTTACCCTGTAAGTCCTGATTTGAATACAAGACTTGAAGTTCAGACCTCAGTATCCCTGAATTGGCCATAACTTTTCAGGACACTCTGGAATGCCTCCTCTCTCATGTCATCAAACCTCCCTGGCTTGACTAATTCTAAGAAGTGCAAACTTTCCAAATTTGAAAAATGCAGAGGAATCTGCTCCATGAGATTATCAAGGATGGCCATGTACAGATTTCAGTTGCGCTCCTGGGGATCCTGGAATTGAGAGAAATGGCGCTTTCTCATGGGCTCATCTCGTGGGTCTGATGTGAGACCTGCTGCTTTGGCATAAACAGCTTGGAAAGCCCCCTCTGAACTCCTCTCTTTGACAAAACAAGAAGAGACTCAATTCTATTCTTGCAGCAGAGAACATCCATGGCCCTCTGCTGGATGATATAAAAAGACAACATCAGTCTCTGAGAAGATTTGTTCATATGTGTACATGTACACAAACTCAGAATCCTCCAGTTTCATTACAAAACCCTTGGCACAATCCAATGTGTCATTATGCAGTGTCTTATCTGCAATGATGTTATAAAAAGTCTGCAGGAGGTCATCATAGTTGTTTGCCAAAGTGCTCACTATCTTTATCTATTTTCATTATGTGAAATTCCATTGAGTAGGAGCATTTCTGGGCAACCTTGAACAGCCTGCAGACTCAAGAAAAGATGTCCTCTTTGTGGATTTTGAGAAAAATGTGACAAAACCAGAGAGGGATGCACCTATTTGATGATTCACTACTGTCATCATGCCCCTAAATGAAAGCTCCTGCCGGCCAAGCAAGGAAGCCACATCAATAAGGCGGTTTAGGAAGGCCCAGTTTTGTTTGACTGTTTCATTATGTGTTGCCACTTGAATGCGAGTACCTTCATTAATTGCATGTTCAACCCTGACCCTGCCCAGGCAACTTAATCTTGCCCATGCACTCACATGTTCATTGCTCTTTTTCTGCCTTTTATATGCCCAGTCAAAGTGAGACAGATTCCCAAAACCCAATTTTGACCAGACAAGACAAGACAATCCCTGAGATGATTTCATCAAAAGGCATGGCCAACAGTATATTTTGTTTGTCACAGCACTTCCACTCAGCCAGCTAACATTGTCATACCAGGAGAGATGAAAAGACCTGTTACCTTTCCCTACTTTTTGCACCAAATCAGTGTTAGGTGTTGATCTGTCCAGCTGTTTAATCCTAACTTTCTCCTCATAAGGAATACTATCAAAGGGCTTTTCCAAAGTCAGGTTCACAATATTATCATTGTATGCCATCGGGTGCACCTTGCTAGCTGGCTAGTTCACTCTGTATGATTGAACAAACTAACGAAATGATTTTAAACTCGAACAAGAAAATGTTGAACTTATGTTAAACTGAAACAAGGAAATACTATGTGTTTTATTTGCACAATGAACAATGGAAATGGTCAAGTAATTTCACCAAGCAAATACCAAGAAATGTGTCGCAGTTTGTTTTTTTGATGTCACTCACAAAATCCATGATGGGACTGAGTGATTAAGCTCCCAGTGATTAAGTGATGGTGTAGATCTCAAAATAGTTGTCAATAAAGATGGGATTCAGCCTTTCGACTGATCCTCCAATCAGATCCGTCCACAGCTCCATTCACCCCAGCGATGCTCAGCGTCAAAATTGTGGCATTTATCCAATGAAGCAATGAAAAAAAAGTTCCATGCAGTCCAGTTGAAGTGCATAGACGCTCAGCATCTACGGGCAAATGCATTGACGCTACAGGAAGGTTTGATAAGTTAACAAAATCGAGTCAGTCGATTTGTGATAAGTAGCTGATTCTGAACAAACTCATCTTTGAGATGAACGTGTTGTTACAGCATATACAGGAACAAGTTTCAACTCTAACCATGACAGCATGGTTACTGAAGATGAATAAATGAATGTACTACACTTGTATACTGTCTTAATTAAAAATAATCCATATAGCAGATAAGGAGATTTGATTAATGATTCAGATTAAATTGCTTTTAGCTCCATATTGAGACAAGTGTCCACACAGGATAAATAAAACATCTGACAAACCATAGCCAAGAGATTTTCAGATATTATTTTTGTTTGTTTGTTTGCTTTTTGTTTTTAAATGATCTCTGTTCTAAATTATTTCAGAAACAATGCGAATGACTGACAGACTATCAATGTAAAAAAAAAACATTATATTTATCTAGTGTAGTTAAGATGTTGGACTATTGACCAGAGTGAAATCCCACCACAGTCAAGCTGCCACTGCTGGGCCCTTGAGCAAGGCCCTAAACCCTCAGCTGCTTAGCTGTGTAAATGAGATAAGTGTAAGTCAGTCCAGATAAGGGCATCTGCCAAATGCCATACACGTAAATGTTAAATCTTCTTGGAATCATAATAATAAACTGTTTGAGAATTTTCTTCCAGCCCACAGGAAGCTACATCACATTTAGGCCTTAAACAGTAGGTTTCCTTTGCTGTTTGTCATTTCTCTAATTTACGTGTTGCCTTTGTTCAGTGGAATTGTTTGGAGTTGTATGGTATTGCTGTATTGTATTGTTATGTACAATGAAAATGAGTTCTACCTCTTTATGATACACCAATGAATCGAGTATGGTTGTAATGATTTGGATCAGACTGCAACTTGTATCTTTTACAAATGATGAAGTGAAGCAAACATGCTGTAATCTTATTACTATAATTCATCACTTGTTACCTGTTACATGTGATGAATTCATTTTGTTTCTCAATCGAGTCCAGCTGAGTGCCAGTAGTGGAGTCCCTCCCATTCTGTCATGTGCTGGTCCCTGGGGAAATGTTGTCAATACTTGGGCAAGGATGTTACAGCAGGATGTTTTTCTCGATGGAGCCCTTGAAATTGCAACTGTGCTCACAAAATGTCACGTTGTAAGGCATTAGTGAATAAATACTTCGTGCAGCACACAGTCTAAACACATTCAGCCTCCAAGTGTTTTGTTTACCATCTGACACACACACACACACACACACACACACACACACACACACACACACACACACAAGCTGACTGATTGGTCTTTATTTCATAATGGGGTGCACTGGGGAGCTCGGCTACTCAGTTGATCTGTAACCTTCCCCATTTCCTTGGGTGCCAAATTATACAAATGTTACATTTTAGTTGAGAGTATATGGTTATTCACTTTGCTAAATAATTTAAAGCTTCATGTGAAGCCACTGAATGACATGCAAATAATTGTTTAGTATGGATAGGTGTGTATTCTAAATATTCCTCGTACTGCAAATCAGAACTGTGAATGCCAAAGTTTTACTCTGTTTATACTTTGCTGTTGTAAAAAATCAGAGCAAAACAGATTGCTTTGAATAATACATACACACAGCCTTCAGGCTGAGTGCAAAGATCTGATTGAGGGGTGGAAAACTGACTTCATGTACATGTGATTATATCCGTCAGCTGAAAGGACTGAGCATTTAATATTCTGTATTTTTTTTATGAAGGGAAGAGTTGTTATAGAAAAGGCAAAGGGTGTATTAGAAATGACAGTAGTGCAATTTTATGAATTTTGTCTAACTGAAATGTTAAGTCAGTTAGCATTAGAGTCTGAATTTGGTTTAGAGCAATATATTAAGACATTGCGCTTCAGGGCATGTCATTCATGCCAGATCTGCTGCCTTTGCTTGCAGTGTTGTAGGACTGAGTGAGGAATTCAGTGGGCTGCTCCACGGGTTTCGCCACTGGACACATACACCTACACTAAACCATCTCATACAAATTAGACAGCAAACACAAAGTGCTCATATTTACATGTTTCCTAACAATGCCCATTATCTCACCATCCTTTTTAGCATTCATTAGCTGATGTGTGGCTGTAATTGGTGTGCCGTTACACTCATTAAACTCTTCAAGCACAGTTATGAATACTAGCTGTGCTCCCACGCACTACAGCTGTTCCTGTGGCTGAGATTACAGAAGGACCCAACCGCCCCAAACCCACCACCCACCCCCCAAACCCCCCTCGCACTGACCTCTGAGGTGTCTTCAATGTTTGTCCCTGTTTCAGCACAGACATTTCTTATTTTGTGTGTTTATTAGAGTTTTGCATACTGAGTGATTGGCCAGTGTCTATATTGTGATTTTATTCTGTGACTGTCTAAATACCTTTACCAAGGCTCATATCTTTCAAATAATCAGAGTGAGTATGTCATCTGATCTGTCAGGTATGATGAAGTCCCTGGACATATTGCACATGTTCGGGAGTCTTGATCTCCAGCTCATTCTGTCTATCCTGCTCATACAATCACATATCATTGATCATTTGTCACATAGCACTGTTTGTGTGTGTGTGTGTGTGTGTGTGTGTGTGTGTGTGTGTGTGTTGGGGTATGCCTATGCATGCGTGTATGACTATGGGCATGCTTCACAGGGTAGTGATGATTGGGTGTGACAGCAGGACAGAGTGAGTGAGTGAGTGAATGCGAGATGGAAGAGAGAGAGATATAATGTTGATTCTCTGCTTTCTGGCTAAAGCTGGGCCGTATCACTGTATTGGATGATGCTGTTTACACACAAAAGCTGTCTGTTGAAATGACCAACACTACTGTAGCTATCAGTGGGATATATGGGGTTGCAAAAATAAATTTAACTCCACTTTACATCCAGATCATACAGGAAATGAAATGCTGTATCTGTTTTCTGCATGAGTGTATTTGCTATGATAATATTCAGAGCAGGGTGGCTACAGGGGTTATGCTTGTGCTGTGGCGAGAAGAGGCTGGCATGCCGGTATGGAATCCTGTTTATGCAGTCTGACTCTGAATATGGCTAAATTTAATGCATAGGACACAGAGGTCACAGAATAGCCTGGGTCATGCTTCGTGCTTCAGAGATATACCACTGTCTCTCAGGCTATGTTTAGACAGTTCACAATGTTGCTCAGATCACAGTTTGTTTTTATCTGTATTTTTTTCACTAGAAGACAAACCTCTAGGCCAATGCGACCTCTATCATCTGACCTTTAAAGGAGAGAGAAGAAGGGAGAAGGAGAGAGAGATAGCCTAAAGGAGAAGAATAACATTCATTTGCATAAAGGAAGGATTGAGTGTATGTGCAGCATCTATTGAACCTGAATCAATTAAGGACATTGAATCAAAAATTCCCGAAGCACCAGTCAGGTGTTACAACTCCAAATAGAGAGGTGAATATTTAATGCATTCTCTCTCTCTCTCTCTCTCTCTCTCACACACACACACACACACACACACTGTGTGTGTGCTTTCTTTCCTAAAAGGGACTTGTTCATAAATAGGTACAAATAAGAAGGACAGACAATGTCAACATCAGAGTAATGTAATCTGATGACCATCACATCACTCAGCAAGGAGCTGATTCCAAATGTCAGCAGCGTCTCATTTCTCATTTACTAAAGTAAAATGCCTTGCTGTAATTTACTAAATACAATTAGTCAAAAAATGGCAGATTGCTTAAAAAGTGCAGCTTGTTGTATATTTATGTAACATGTAATACATATGGATTAGCGCCCTGTCTAGGGTTGATTCCTGCCCTTGCGCTCAGAGTTGCCGGCTGGGCACCGGCTCCCCCGTGACCCCGTAACTGGGAATAAGCGGTACAGAAAATGACTGACTAACTGACTGTAATACATATAGTTTCTTTTGGTTTATGTACTGTATACAATGTTAAGACCGTACCTATAGAGATATCAAGCACCAAGAACTATTTCTCAAAATCTCTTAAAGGGAAAGAACACTGACCCAATATACTGTAGCTGCAGATTCTCCACTTGTCTAACAACCTGTTTTACAATTTATTGATTTATTGATGAATGATCACCATAGTAACCCTAGTACCACTAACAAACCTATTTATGCTTCTTTCTTCTCCTGGAATAACTGAGTTTTACGTTTATAAAGTACCAAAGAACACACATATGTAGAAAAAAAAACAGTAGGCACTGTCTTGCTTATGTCATCAAGTGGAAAAAGTGGATAAATAGCCACACATTTGTAATTCTGGTGAAGTTAAAGTGGTAGAACACAGAGGAAAGTTGGTTTGCAATTGTCATTTTTAGAATTATTTTGTGTATAACTAAGTACCACAAACCCTAACTACTTTTGCTCATCCTGATTTGTGAATTCTAATTGCACCATGAGTGAGCCTCAAATGCAGCAACAATACCCTTTACATAAGAGGTTTTTCTTTGAAAGCTTATAACTTCAAAAGGTGACCACTTAGATAAATGAACCCTGGATCAGTGTGACCCAGCTGATTTGTGAAAAAATCCACAGCCTTGAATTTGTCACTCAGTGGCTCATATAGACCCCAAGCAGAAAATGTGAACGCAAATGAAATATAATGAACCAGTTAGTGTAGTTGTAAATCAGTGCATATAACTCCAGAAGCTAAGCGTAAAGAGTGATGAACACAGGTTAAAATCGACTCCCCTGATTTGTGAAGGTTTTCACAGTTCTACTTGTTTGCCAACCATATACAGTCAGTCAGTCATTATCTGTACCGCTTATTCCCAGTTACGGGGTCACGGGGGAGCCGGTGTACTAAAGTACTGTGCAAAAGTCTTAGGCACCCTATTTTGTTATTGATGGTATTTCTTTTTGGTTCTGCATTATTGAGTCAATACAAAATGATTTTATATTTCCATGTACAGTATGATGCAGAAGTCTTAGGCACATGCAAAGACTCGCTGTGAAGCAAAATGTCTTCAAAAATACTGAAGTTTCTACATATAAGAAAACACTATAAAGTGCCGTAAACAGGAACAGGAGAAAAGAAGTCAATATTTGGTGTACCTTATTTGTACCTAACAGTGTTCCCAGGTACAATGTGTGCAGCTGTATAAGGACATTTTTAGTTTTACTGAGCATCTTGGAGAATCTGCCACAGCTCTTTTGGAGACTTTGACTGTCACACTTACTTCTTTCATGCAAAACCCAGAAGCCTTCATTATGTTTTTTTGTCTGAAAATTGGTCTGTTATGTAATGTTTTGTTTTCATTACTGACAAACATACATGTTTGTGTAACATTTTTTATTGTTTTGGAAAAGTACCATTTGTAAATATAAACTATTTTTGTACTAACTCAATAATGCAGAACCTAAAAAAACACATCAATAATAAAAGTACCTAAAAACAATAGGGTGCCTAAGACCTTTGCACAGTACTGTATATGCATTCTATTCATTAATTTTAGACATTTTACAAATGAGCCTGCTTTCATCCCACTACACGGTCGGTTCACATGGTATTGCAAATAGAACAATATAAATCAGTCATATCAGTCAAACAGTGCTTGTGAAAATTTTCACAAATCAGAAAATCAAGCAATGTTTTACAGGCACTAAAAAGTCTGAAGTCAATAATTGATAGCAGGATATGGTGATTAATTAAGTATGTTATGGTGTGACATCACATTGCACATTAAAACTTGATATTATTTACACACTATTGACATAAAGGAAATGCATGAAGTTAACTATGATTTGGTATTTTTTCAAGGGGAAATTGCTCACCTCCTTCTCCCATAAACCCCTGCATGAAATACAAGGACACTGGGATTCAGGTCCTGGGATGCTTACTGAGTCTCGAGTCACATTTTTAGAGAGAGTTAAATCTAGAGTTAAATCTAAGCAGTTTCATCTGTACCCATCAGAAATCACATTAATACATCTGTTTTCTAACAATTTTTTCTTTGTGATTCGATGTATTCCTTGTTCATCTGTTTTTGACTTTTTCTGGTTTGAGCGTTTGTTATTCCAAAGTGCAAATATCTGCTCTTGTTTGGGAGTATATGAAGCAGCTGATCTTGACAAAGACATTGTGATATGGCTTTGCTTGACATGGAAATACAGGAACAACAAACTGCCAAAGCAGCCACCTCTTGTAGGATCCTGTTTTGTTATCTCGTCAGTCGTCATTACGAAGTAATGATAACGCACAGCTGCTCAGGAAATAACATGTACATTGACTGTTTAATTGTTTTAGCTTTCTACAATTGGAGGGAAATAGTTACATCTCAGACTCTGTGTTCCAGTTAATATGATGGGTGTCCATTCACCAAACTAAGACAGACATTCTTCATTTTATAATCATTAGTGCTGAAAATTTAGAGCCAAAACAATTACAAATTTCAAATGCCCCTTTAAAAATGTAGGCAGATTAATGAAACTAAATACATGAATTTATTGGTGTGCAATATTCTACAGAAATACATTGAATTATTTTCCTGACCATGTATGCTTTCGATAACACTTATACAGTGTTAGTATTTGAATCAAGTATGAATGATTCTCGAGAAAATTATTGATTGTTTGTGATAATACATACGTTTCAAGATGGTTGATACAGATTTTTCTTATATTATAGAAATTACCAGTGAAATAACACATGCCTTCTTAAGTTGACCCATTTGTAAAAAAAATCATTTTTCTTGAGTAATATTTTTCTTTGCCATGCAGAGCATGTATTTTCTCCAGCTAGATAGGCAGAGTTTCATTGCACTGTGCAAATTTGCATGTGAAAGTTGAGGCTACTCATGTTCTTCAATGGAGCTGCAGGAAATCAGATTAACTATTGAAAGTGGTGGTGAAATGTGCTTTAGTGAAAATGTAAAAGGAGTTAAATTATGGCAGGCTTTTCTCTCAACCGCTCTTCCCATTTTAATACCATATATTAAAATGAGAGTATAACATCTTTATGAGAGTTCCAGTAAAACTATTCAAATAATTAACAACAGTAGTAAATTAGGTTTTATCTTATGAAACTAGGTCTATTTTTCTATTTCTTATTAAACCACTTGCACTTTATTGGCTGTCATCTCCCTATCCCTGTGCTCTAGGAATGTAACCAAATGCGAACACATTATTTGAAATGAACAGGCAATGTGTTTGAAACAGAGAAAACAGATACTAACAGGAGACTGTGTTTTTTTGTTTGTTTGTTTGTTTTTAAAGCTTGCCAGAAGGGGTCATAGGTGGAGAATAGATGGACTGGAATTGGACAGAACACACACACACACACACACACACGTTTGTATTGTCATACTTGTGAGAACTTATTGACATAATTTTTACTATAGTTAATTAACCCTAACCCAAACCCTAACCCAAACTCTAATCTCAGTAATGAAAATGCAATGTTTTGGTTCTTTTAAACAATATTTGTTTCAAAAACTGTACTTATGGGGTCCAGTAAAATGTCCCCATATGTTATAAAAATAGCAGATATTCCTATCCTTGTGGAGACATTTGGTCTCCACAAAGACATAAACACTCACACACACACACACACACACACACACACACACACACACACACACACAATAGCTCAAGCAGGAGCTTTTTACTTTCATGCATGTGCAAGCAAGTGAGTGGCTACATGTAAAGCTTGTAGGTCAGTGCAAGACTGTGTCCATTAACATGAACACACAACATCCATTTATTCATGATTAGTAACTGGCCCTGGCCATGCATCTCGCTGGCACGCTGGCATTTTCTACCTTTCTACCTTCCAGTTTAGAACATGCCCAATCTGGGTTTGAATTCAAATCGAGCATTAATTAAGCTCAAATACCAGTTCATTAAAAGTATGTTGTAGACCAATTTGTAACATAAAATTATAATGAAATAGTAATGATGCTCTAAGACGTCAGGCAACAAATTACTAGCCAACAATTACTGACTTTCAGTAAAAGCTTTATGCTATCTTATTAGAGTTGCAAGGTGGATTCAGAGCCTATTCCTAGAAGTCTGATATAAGGCAGGAATATACGCTGGATGGTACACTAGTCCAAGATGTACAAGATGCCTTGCATCTACACATATTCACACACTAATTCACACCTAGGGGCATTTTTTCTTAGGCAGTCCTTCTTATGGCATGTTTTTTCGGAGGTTGAAGAAAACCAGAGCACCCAGGAGAAATCCACCAGACATGTGGAGAACATACACAGAAACTCCACACAGAGAGTATCCCAAGGACAGATTTAAACTGAGACCGGGGAGCTGTGAAATGGCAGTGCACCCCACTCGCCACAGTGCTACTTCCAAATTACTGTTCAGTTTATGTTATAGCTTCCTGTGAATTACCTTCAGAGCCCTGGTTTCCAACACTGTCGATGTTAATCTTCGCTGACTCATCATCAAACAATTGAATTTTATCAAAACATTTACATTTTTGAATGACAGAAATAAAGTGATATTTTGAAGAGCTATATTTTCCCTAATACCTACCTTTCCCTTACACTGCACAAACCCACTCACTCATCCTACTGTTCAGTTCATCCAACTCTCCAAAAACAGACAACTCACAGATATTCTGAACATTAACTGACATTCAGCACTGACATTCAGCCCTGGCATTTACACAATGAAAATCGCAGTTCTGACATTGGTGAACCCAGACTTTATTGCATGCACTGACATATTCAGCTTTGAGATTAACATATGCTGACATTGTGTAATAATTCATATCCCATATATACGCTTTCTATAATACAATACAAATGGCACAATATCGAGTTTGAAAGTCACAGTGATTTAATTATTGTGGCAAGAACAATCGGATGCTTTATTAATATTTGTGTGTGTATGTACATGTTGTGATTTCTGATTTGAGTGGATTAGTAGAACACAGTATGGGATTCTGGCATAAGCCTCTAGTTAAGGTTGGCATTAATAAGTTGTCATGCAGAATAAGGTCAATTCAAATCTGCCTTCTGCCCAATGAGCATTGGGATAGGCTCCAGCACCCGCTGCAACCCAGTACTAGGATAAGCGGCTTAAAGAATGAATGAAGAAATGAATGGTTTCTGGACACTTAGAAAGTGCAGTTCTTATATTTATAAAGTGCCAAAACACCTAGCTTGGTAGTGCTAATACAGTATGTGATAAGGGAAAGTACAAAAAAGGAAATTACCATTCATTGCTCAGTTAGAAATCTTCCTGCAGGTCACCTGTACCTTTTGAGTTATCTATGATGATAAGTGTGTGTAAAATCTTAATTTTTTCCATGAATAGGTTTTAGCCTGATCACATTTATAATTGATTAACTGCACAAATGCAATTTGCTCTAGGAGATGACATGTTGTCCATTCTCCTTCTCCTCCTCTTCTCTCAGACCTTTTTTCTCTCTGTCTTACTCTGGCTTTCATTAAGCCTTTCCTTTCTTATGCTCCCCAACCAATCCATCCATCAACTAGTTATCTCACTAATTGAGTGTGTAAATGAATCAGGCAGCATAGACTATAGATGAAAGTGGAGAAGGATGGAGGTTCCTCCTCTGCTCTCTGCTTGCTCTGTTCAATGATTATGTTGTTTACACAGCAGCTACATGCTTTCCAAATTGTTTCATTAGAACATGCCCTGTTCCTATCAGTAAGTGTCTTTTCAAGTGTGCTTCTGATGTTTGTATATATACTAATTTTGCAGTATTACATTGTTGTAGTAATCATTATTTTAGATGCATTCCATTTTACACAGAGTTTGACAGGGTACACAGAAACAATGAAAGAAATAACATTCATTAATAATGAACAATTAGGTACGAATAAACAAGAGCTTATCACTGGACATACATACTATGAGCATTCAGTTGACTGAACAATCTATAACTTGTTGAATAACTTGGATGAAAGGTTATATTTTGGTCACATTCTGACCTGTTTTATGGTGGTATTGGAGACTTAGTACGTCATTGATCCCTTTTTCTGTCTTTATTTGCACATATAAACATAAAGTTTATCCAGAAAATATTCACAGCAAGAAGGTCCTGGGTTCGATCCCCAGGTGGGACAGTCTGGGTCCTTTCTGTGTGGAGTCTGCATGTCCTCCACGTGTCTGCGTGGGTTTACTCTGGGTGGTCCGATTGGTGTCTCTAAAGTGGCCCTAGTGTGTGAGTGTGCGTGTGCCCTACGATGAATTGGCGCCCTGTCTAGGGTTGTTCCTGTCTTGTGCCCTAAGCTGCCGACTAGGCACCGGCTCTCCCACGACCCTGAAAAGGAATGAATGAATGACTTTCCAGACAGAACTCATACTTCTGGCAGAATCCCACATTAAAGGGTTTTGAGATCTTTTGCATGCAGTGTCCTCTACATGGACAATGTTAGACCCAATGGGTTTGAACAAATCTAAAATGTAGATTTTCCAAGCTATATTAATGGCCTCCAGTATCTTCTATATATCCTCATCTTGCTGCTAACCTTTTCAAAACCTCTGACAGATGCTGGTTGATGCTGATGATCCTTTCAGTGTGGGAGGTCTGAAATTAAATAAATGTCCTATGTACATAACCATGTTTTGCACTCTCACTAAAAATGCTTCCTAGTATCTGGGTTTGGTGATTGACATTTTTTCAGTCATGTAGAATTAAATGATTCTATTAGTTTTCTGCATTGCAGATCATAATAAAACATTAAACATGACATCTCCATCCCTCATAACTCATCCCATTTCTTCTGATGAAACTACATATCCTCTATACTCTCTCTAAACTACAATAGCTCTATTCTAGGCATGAGTGGTGATCATTTCTGGGCCAGGGAAAAAACAACAACAACAAGACAGACACCTGCAATGGAGAATGGATCAGATCCTTTGCAACAGATAAATTATACCTTTAAGAATAGAAAGTGGCCAATTATTTGTGATTGATTAGTCCCTGGGATTTTTTAATATCTAAAATGTTTTTTTATTATTAGACTAGTAGATCTAATTTTGTTATGACAGATTTTAAAAATGCAAATCCAAAAAAACATGTTCCTTTGCTGAGTTGAAGACTGCAGCAGCCACTTCTAGGCCTTCCTTCTAGCTCAGCAACATCCAGCTAGAGCTTTAAGTCCATATGTTTGGAACCTGGCTTCCAGCATGCTCCAGCATGTTCATAATCCCCTTCCGTGAAGCAGGAAGGTATTTTGCTCCCCTCCCATGGTCCGCACATATGTCTCAGGATGTGGGAGTCTTATGCAGCTTACGTCATGTGTCACTGTGGCAACTACAATGGTACTGGAACATAAAGGCAGTGTGTGGAACATATGAAACACCACACTGGCTAAAGCCTGTCTGCTTGAGCACAACTTCATAAACCTCAGTATATGTCTGCTGCTGAACGATCATAATACATAGCACTGCCACTCTACAGCAATACCCACTGACCTTGGATAGCAGTCGATAAATAAGGGGAATGTCTGATTGCGCACGGTGAATGAAAAGAGGAGGTAGGCAGGATTGAGAGATTTAAATGAAATTGCTAAACAGTGGGAGAGTGTGATGGGAGATAGGGAGGAAAGGAGAAGCTATTGTAGTAGACATGAAAGGATGGATTAAAAGTCACCTTGCAGTCACCTTGCAGCATTACAGAGATGAGAGGGAGAGGTCAGCCTTTGGCCCTCCTATATACTCATGAATACCACTGTAAAAATGTATAAATACATGAATAAATACAAATTTATTTAAAAGAAATAAAAGGCTCTTTGAAGATAATAAATTACTTTTCAGAATTCTATTTTTATTCATATTGTTTATACTTTATTTTATAGTATGTAATCATTTTCAAGAAACATTTGCTACATAGTCACTCTACAGTGAGAGGTTGGGGGTTGGGGGTTCAAGCCCCAGCACCACCAAGCTGCCACTGTTGGGCCCCTGAGCAAGGCCCTTAACCCTCAACTGCTCAGTAGTATAAAAAAAATGAGATAAATGAGATAAATGTAAGTCACTCTGGATAAGGGTGTCTGCCAAATGCCATAAATGTAAATGTAAAATTATATTTAAAAAAAATATGTTTGTGTATTTTTTTTTTATATTTTCAAAAAGCGTGAGTTACCGCTGAGCTAAATCTTTACCTCAGGAGCTGTGAAGATAATAAGCTCAAAAGTAAAAGCACACCTCGCTGTCCCAAACAAAAGAGCTTTTCATGAATGAAGG
The DNA here is from genome assembly GCA_028566375.1 of Leptodoras nelsoni. Lineage (NCBI taxonomy): Eukaryota > Metazoa > Chordata > Actinopteri > Siluriformes > Doradidae > Leptodoras > Leptodoras nelsoni. The sequence continues at coordinate 19,346,051 of JAOVVG010000047.1, read as the reverse complement.
TTGGGGAACAAATTGAGTGAAATCGCTTGGTAAAAAGCAAAGGGCGCCTCCTAGGGAAACTGTGAAGGCGGAGAGCGTGAGCAGCGTGGAGAGAAACTGAAACAATGCCGTAGCGGTTTACAGGAAAAGGGAAAAGATTGATGCTACTCAGGGCACAGAGAGCTTAGTGTTCAAAATAAGGGGCAGAGGAAAAGATAGGAGAGTGTTCCTACTATATTACCTCAGACCGAAGTCCTACCCCGTGGTCTCCTCTCTACAAAAAGGAGAGTTCGTAAACAATTACAAATTTTTACATGATTTTTGAGATCCAATAGTACAGTCCTCTCCAAAAGTACTGGAACAGGAGGACCCATCTTTTTTTTCTCTATATACTGAAGACATTTGTCCTTGAAATAAAGATGAGTATAAGATAATAAATCAGACTTTCAGCATTGACATCCAGATGCTTTAAACAGCTTAAAGCATGGCACCTTTGTAATTTTTACACTGTAAAAATTCCTTGCTTTGTTATGTCTTCAGAATGTAAAAAATTAATGTTCACACAACATGAAAATACTTGGCCCAAAACCAAAAAATGTGTTGTGCCACCAGCTGTAGCATTTTTACCATTCAACTTTAAATGTTGTATTCTGTATTCAAGCATAACTGTTTTTGGTCAACATTTCAACTTCAATGAAAAAACCTGAACTGGGTGAGCAAACAGTGGAATAGTGAAACTACTGCGTATTCACATGCAACAGTTGAATGGTGAACCTACTGCATATTCACATGCAACAGTGGAATGGTGAACCTACTAAGCATGTGCATCAACCCCTTCATGCCAGAGAAGACTTACAAGCAGCGTTTTACCATTTTATATTAAAGAGTTGATTCCAAACAAACGGTGAGTATCTTAATAATAATAATTAATAATTACATCTCAGTCACAGTTAAGGTGGTGGGTTTTACAAATCTGAACAACTCTGTGGTGTTGGTTTGTTTTTGAACTGCCGTTTTAAGCAAAAGTTAGTTGCACAGAGCAATTGAGTCTCTGATTCAAACAATTCATTAGGGCTGTTCAGTATGAGTGCCTTCACAACAAGCTGAACTTCACTGTTTCACCTTAATTTTTTTTATTATAGCCCACCTGTAACACCGGGGCAAACATTGGTAATGCAAGAATCAGTTCAGTAAAATGAATCAAGCTTCTGACCACTAGCTGTGTGTGTTAGGGAGCTGACTCACTCTCAGCTAAACTTTTAAACAGTTTCAAAGCGCATTTAGTTATAGTTATAGAGGGAAGCTATTTTCAGTTTTCTTTTGCATACACTCACAGCTTAGCATGTGTGAAATGGTGATTTCGACTTTCTAAACATCATTAACAAAAGTGTGGTTTATAATATTACTTATTTAATGTTTAACTTCTGGAGAAATTCTATTGACCGTGTAGATTCAAATGTTTCCAAACACACCACATGTGTGAGTAAAAAGTTAAATATTTTATTTGAATTTCATAAAGCTTTGTTGTGCAAGCGGGCCAGAGCTTAGTGTGGAAATGGGAACTGTTCTGAGAGTTATGTGGCTGGTAAGTTATGTTCTGGGTTAAAGTTATGTACTTGGGTTAATGGCAGATAATCACCTGGAAATTTCACCAAACATTTTACTTTAGTTGTTACGTGTGCTGACTGATGTAATACAAGTACTATATGATTTATAAGCTTCATACAGCATTAATAAGCTTTAACTGAATCCATACGGACTCTTTAAGTCATTAATATATCTATTGTTTGTATCTTTATACTCAAGGTGAAAACCAGTGCAGTGCTGTTAGAGTAAAATCTCCACACAATAAAATAACCTTAAATTAGGCTAAAAAAAGTAGGTGCAACAGGTCACTAGAAATATTTTTATTAAGTTGTTGATACCTGAAATGTTTTACAGTGCACTCATTTTTTATGTGTGCAAATATATAGGATCATACACCAATCAGACATAACATTATGACCACCCCCTTTTCTCTACACATATTGTTCACTTTCTCAGTTCCACTTACCATATTGGTACACTTTGTAGTTCTATAGTCCATCTGTTTCTCGACATACTTTGTTAGTCCCCTTTACTCTGTTCTCTAATGGTCAGGACCCCCACAGGACCAGCACAAATCAAGTACTATTTGGGTGGTGGATCATTCTCAACACTGCAGTAACACTGATGTGGTGGTGGTGAATTAGTGTGTATTGTACTGGTGTGAGTGGATCAGAGACAACACTATGTTCACTTAGTGCACTCTATGAGACACATCCACCATATTGCTCCACCCTGTAGATGTAAAGTCAGAGACAGTAGCTCATCTGTTGT
>JAOVVG010000047.1:19302695-19327582 GCA_028566375.1 Leptodoras nelsoni | reverse complement strand
ATATATACTAGTCAAGTCTATGTCTCGCTCACCCACATGCTAATAGCAGAACAATGACTGTTTTATCTAAATTCTCACCTGCATGTAAGTGGCCCTGTGTCTTTATAATTTCTGATAGGTGTGTATCATCTCCATGCTAATGTGGTAAACAGGTACAGTATTTCACTGGCTGAAGAGTACAAAAATGAATCCTTTGATGTGCTAAGATAATATCTATATTAGTACCACTTATCAAATTAATAGAAATGCCAGGAAAGAAAAAGTGAAAGTGCTGAAGTCATTTTTCGTAAAAATTTTTCTTTCAAACCTGTCAACTTCACACCATTTGCCTGAAGGTAAGGTGACAGTGTGTAGTGGAGAGTTCTGTCAGCAAAATCCTTTGAGAGGTTTGGGTATTTGTGAAACATTTATTTTTCTTAGATTTCAACATTGCAGCCTTAGAGATATAAACCAGCTTAATTCCAGGAATGGTCATCGTAGGTATTAATTTAATGTAGGAATTGTAAATGAAAATGGCACACTGTAGCCAAAATAGTAAAAGATATACAGTATAATGTACAGTACAGACAAAAAACTGATAACAGATTGATATGACACACAGATGTTGTAGACCAGTTTATTCTAGTTTGATATAGATGGCCTCCTGTACTCCTATTTTAACATTTTTTTTCTTAGTTCAGAATGTATACTTTTCTCTAGGAAAAAGTCCTTTGTCATCCTGTTTGTTTTATGAAGCAGTTGTTTAATTTCACCAGTGTGCAAATTGGTTCCTTTCCCGGGATGGTTTACATTATGGTGGTCTGTTTGTGACTTCTTGTTTGCTCTCTAAAACAAAAAAAAAACCCAAATGCCCCATTCTTTCTTTTCAGTTGTAGTTTTTTGTTTCTATTGAGCATAACTATTAATTACCTTCAGTCAGTTGTTTGTACTCTTAAACTTTGGACCTACATCTGAAGCCAAAAACAAAGCAGTCCAAATGTAATCAGTCTAGATGTAATATTGCAAATCATTTCTGGAGCTATATAATATATAATCCATATACTGCACTGGAACACAGGGAAAACTATTTGTTATACCAATTTCTGCTTATGTATTTCTTCATTTGTTTAAATGTTCTATTTATAACAATCTTTGAAATTCATAGTGACAAAATGAATGGTGTATTTTCCAGGGTGATAAAGAGGCAGAACTGGGCCTTGCTTTCTCTCCACTTTGTGACCGCAAGTCCACTATGGTGCCCCAGTCTCAGATTGGTGAGTGTGGGATGTTTGTCTACTCCGCTTTCCAGTGTGACATGATAATTGAATCAGGACCATGTGTTTGTTTTTCTCCAACCTTCAGGGTTTATTGACTTCATTGTGGAGCCCACGTTTACTGTGCTGTCAGACATGACAGAGAAAATTGTGACTCCACTTATTGATGAGGCATCACGCTCAGGAATGACCAGCTTCAGACGCTCCAGGTGATCTAGTTTAGGTGTAGGTTAAACCAAATCATTAATCCATCACATACACTGAGAAACCAGTAAGGATTGATATACACTGATTCATGTTTTAGCTTTGTTACATTTGACAAGGGGTAATGAAGGCTTCTCTACTACCACTAGTGCAGGGTTGATATGTGTAAGTGGATACATACAGAAGGACAGCATCTCTGCACAACAGCCCAATACTGAAGCTTTCAATCTTCAATGCACATTTTACTAGGATACATGTAATCACAGCATAGGAATATATGCTTGGCAGTAAATCCTTATGATTCTGTAAAGGAGCAATCAAGGGGTGCAAGGACACAAGTAAAGACAGTTTTATAACCTTTTATTACCTGCCCTTGGAGACCACTATGAGCACTCCCAGGGTGACAATATGTTTTTTAAATACAGATAGCATCTACATACACTGATGAGCCATAACATTAGCTAATAATGTGGAGGCCCCCCTTATGCTGCTAAAATAGCTCTGAACCATTGAGACATGGACTCCACAAGACCTCTGAAGGTGTGTTGCAGTATCTGGCCCCAAGACATTGACGGCAGATTTTTAAGTCCTGTAAGTTGCAAGGTTGAGCCTCCATGGATTATGGACTTATTTGTCCAGTACATTCTACAGATGTTTGATCAGATTGAGATCTGGGGAATTTGGAAGTGAAGCCAACACCTTTAAGTCTTGGTCATGTTTCTCAAACCATTCCTGAACAGTTTTTGCAGTGTCGGGGTGCATCATCCTGCTGATAGAGGACACTTCTATTAGGGAATCCTGTTGCCTTAATAGGGTGTATTTTGTCTGCAACAATGTTTAGGTAGTTGTTACATGCCAAAGTAGTTAGCCTTGGGTGTCCATGACCCTGCTGCTGGTTTACAGGTTGTCCTTCCTTGGACCTCTTTTGTAGGTACTAACCACTACATATCAGGAACACCCCACAAGACCTGCTTTTTTGGAGATGCTCTGACCCTGGCCCTTGTCAAAATCACTCAGATCTTTACACTTGCCCATTTTCTCTGCTTCCAAAACATCAACTTTGAGAACTGACTGTTCACATTCTGCCTAATATATCCCACCCCTTGATAGGTGCTTTTGTAACGAGATAATCAATGTTATTCTCTTCACCTGTCAGTGGTTTTAATCTTAAACATATATTTCCCAGTAATGTATAAACAATTAATGATACAATAAATCATTTTTATTTCATTTACATATGAACAAAGTATATTTTGTTCACATTTAGGTTTATAATTTTAAGCATATTTTAATCAAGCACATACTTTTATTAGTATATTTAAAGCATATTTAGGCAATATTCATATTATTTTAAATACTATTAAGTGCATTTTTTTATTAGTGTATGTATGTTTCTCTGCCTTCTTTATTGTTTGTGACTTGTGTGACTGTTATAGGTTAGCTGGATAAAGAAACTATAAAGCTTTTCCACTTCTTTTAAAAGAAGTGCAAGAAGCTTATCATCAACCCCTGCTTTAATTTTACAGTGTTCAATAGAGAAAAACCTCTGCAGGCTTCTGTTTTGTTTGCTTGACTGTTTGAATTCAGGTCTGTATCAGTATCAGTAAATTGCTTCATAGATGCAGTTTGTAATTTTTAATTCAAATGAAAATACTAACAAGCTTCTCCTCGACCCTACATGAACATACCTCAGCACAGCAAATGGGCAGGTTTGAGCAATTCAGTCACAGATATATTAATGATATAATGATATAATTATTAGATTGCTATAACACATCTTTTAAAAGCCAGTTTATAGCTGTGCCATGTGTCTTTTTTTGTAATACAGCTTCCTACATTATCTTGGGTGAGAGTGCTCTAGAGGGTGCCACATAGTCATTTTATAGTCATGTAGTGGAGTACAGTGTCAGGCTGCAATAGGAGGCATGACTTGGCACAATGGTTGAACAAAATACAAATTACATGAAAAGTTTCATATATTTTCAGCCTGAATAACATGCCATCTGATGGCAAGCGGACCAATGTGAAGAGCACTGGCACTGAGGGCAGCACCACTCTTAACTGCTCCCTGCTTAGTGTTGACTTCAAGAGTTTCAGGAGTAACTGGAATGAAGAGGTGCATCAGAACAGAGAGAAGTGGAAAACTCAGGCAGCCAAAGGTGCCTAAATCTGCTGAGTTTAACTTACGAGAAATGGCAATGATATATTTGTTTTAATTCAGACATGATATGGCATGACATTGTTTTCCAAAAGACATAAGTTGGATGCTAGGTTTAATGTTGTTTATGTTCTATTACATACATTTAGAGGAGAAGGCCAAAAAGGAGGAAGAAGAGAACACTAATGAGAAAGAGGCTGGGAAACAGGACCCAAGTGAAGAGAAAACAGACCTCACAGAGGACAAAGACAAGACTGGGAAAGATCCAAAAGACAAATCACCAAACAAAAACAAGAAAGATTTATCATTCACAGAACGTAACAAAGTCAGCAAAGAGAGGGACTCCACAAACGCCAATGTGGATAAGAAGCAGCCCACAGAACAGCAACCCAAAGAGAAGGAGGGCAATAAGGACCCAGGAGGAGTGAATGAAACAAAACCAGAGACTGCTAATGAGCAGGTGGATGCAAAAGAGCCGGACACCAGCAGTGATACAGACAATAGCCAGCAAGTTCAAAATGGTATGTGTACAAAATTTCATATTAGATTTGATTTCACTCTCTTCAGCCTCAGACCTACAGAATATACACAGAGCAGGCATAACATTATAACCACCTCCTTTTCTCTACACTTATTGTCCATTTTCTAAGTTCCTCTTACTATATAGCTGCACGTTGTAGTTCTACAATTACAGACTGTAGTCCATCTGTTTCTCTACATACTTTGTTAGTCCCCTTTACTCTGTTCTCTAATGGTCAGGCTCCCCACAGTTCAGGTACTGTGTTTACTTACTGTGCACACTATGAGACACATCTGCCATATTGTTCCACCCTGTAGATGTAAAGTCAGAGACAGTAGCTGATCTGTTGTTGCACAGTTCAGTCCTTCATCAGTGCTCACAGGATGCTGCCTACAGGATGCTGGTGACTGGACATTTTTGGTTGGTGGACTATTTGTCCAGCAGTGAAACTGAATATCCAGCAGCACTGCTGTATCTGATCCACTCACACTAGTACAACACACACTAACACACCACCACCACATCAGTGTCACTGCAGTGCTGAGAATGATCCACCACCCAAATAGTACCTGATCTGTGCTGGCCCTGTGGGGGTCCTGACCATTAGAGAACAGAGTAAAGGGACTAACAAAGTATGTAGAGAAACAGATGGACTACAGTCTGTAATTGTAGAACTACAAAGTGCAGTTACAGGGGTTAGACAATGAAACTGAAACACTTGTCATTTTAGTGTGGGAGGTTTCATGGCTAAATTGGACCAAAAAAATTTGGATTATAAATTTGATTGTAGAACTACAAAGTGCAGCTATATGGTAAGTGGAACTGAGAAAATGGGCAATGAGTGTAGAGACAAGGAGGTGGTCATAATGTTATCCGTGATCGTGGTATTTCTCCAATTCAGATTAAAAAACACATTAAAACACCTCGTTGATTGATGACACAGATTTATCCCTTTAGCGTTCCCTCTTCATAAAGAATAATGCAGGATTCAGGTGGATCTGATGGCACATGGTTGACGTGGTTAGAGGTTCTCTGCTTGGATGTAGAAATAATCGGTGTAACTCACCCAAAGTGGTATATGTAGTAGACACAAAACAAGTAACACGGTTTTTATTTGAATGCCAGGGGAAGAGCTGGACTTGCCCAACAGTGACGACAGTGATACAAAGAGCTCGGATGGTAACTCTAGCATTTCCTTTACCCCTCCCGTGAGTCAGTATCACTCAGATCCTTCATAACATTACACAACTTCTCCATACCCATCGAGGCAGCTGCTATTTAGATATTTCAGCTGAGATTCATAAGGCATAAGGAAAAAAAAGAATTTGGTTGCTTGCTTTGTATACTGTTGTTGGTGACATGATTTAGCTTGTCCATCTCTCTCCCACCTGCATGCTTGAAAATATATTTAAAACATTTTCAGAGGGTCTGTTCATTGAGATTCCACAGTTGAGTACATCATCATCATCATCTGCACAACAGCAGAATCCATTTCCTGAGTTGATCAATAGTGTAAGCTCACAAATAAAATAAATTACAATCATGTTGTTTTTGTGTGGGTTTTTACCATCATGTCTCAGATATGTACTATCATTACAGCCTCCTAATAACAATCCTGTCATTCCATCCCATTTCTTCACCCAGCAGCTCAGGAGAAGGCACCCATGCCATTAAATGTGCCATATATCTCCTCTTTTCTACAGATGCTGACGAGGAACACAGCACTCATGAAAGTTCAGCCACCTCCCTAGTAGCCAGTGCTGCAGCTGCTTCCACGCCTGATGCACACTAACCACTCTTTCATTTCTCAACAAGGACTCCATCTGCTGGGCAACACTCTCACTCCTGCACAATGGCCCCATCTGGTGTCTGCTTTGATATTTTTAGAACTGATTTATTTTTTGTTGATTTTTGTCTCTTGGATTTCCTTTTCTTCTGCAAATAGACTTTGTTTTATGGCCTAATTGTCAGGCTTGAATGACCCAGCAAAGAGTGCAGCATGGAGACCTTGGCCTAGAGTTAACTCAATATAGGGTCATATTAGCCCAGTGGGTGTTGTCATAGAAGCACCGGAGGAAGAAGGAAGCATATGGTAGTATGGCCATAGTGGTATTCTGAGCTATACCCATCTGAGCTCTCCCTAGATATGACACACACACACACACACACATAGCTATCTGCTGAGCCTATAAAGCTGTATAGGTGTCCAGACATTGCCAGAGGCGGAGACAGACGTACACACAGCCTAGAACTGACACACAGCCAGCTGAACTGTGCTCTGTTTACCACTGGCATGCTCTTCCTGCAACATACGCCAGAGCTGAATGCACATATTCACATGTCAAAACAAGCTGAAGAATGTCTGCTTAAATTTTTGTTGTTATTCTCTATATGTAACTACCTGGTAGATATGCATTGTGTCCTGTGGAATATGCTGATCAGGACTTCACTAGCCCTCAGCTGACAACAGCAGTATTCAGTATATGTGGTTTCTTGTTAACTCTTTTATTTACTGCACATGTTTGCTGATTGATATGTTTGTCTGATGAAGCATTAGATTTCCCCTGTATAATGTCGCTTTGGTCATAGAATGTATTATTTTGTTTGTTTATCTTTTTTTCGTTCTAAGTGCTTTAATTGTAGTACACTCAGTGTGAATGACTAGAAATGTGTGAATCTGATCAATGCCATTTGGTTGACATTTCTATTTTGCCAAAATAATATAGAATTGTGTGATACAATATATTGCTGTGAACATAAAAGTAAAAAAAAAGGGAAAACCTATTTTAATATATAAGGCAGGGCAGTCTAACCTAGACTAATCTAATGACCAAACCTGTGGCCATGTGTCCATTTTCCCAGTACGGTAAGCTGCATTTGTTACTTTAGACACTGTACAGTGCCATCTTAGGTACAACACTGCTCTATGCCTCACTGTTAAAATTTCAGTTGATCAGAGCTTGTAAGATAGTATGTGTATTTTCTGATTTGAAGTCAGTTGGACTGACTGAGCATTCTGTATATATTTACTGTATATAAATATGAAAATATTATTTATAACTAGCTGTGTACAGATACAGTCAGCAGACTGATTACTGCAGTCAGCAGTAGACTTATTGAGATGTGGAAGGTCAGTATCATTTTAATTTCAACAAAGTTATTTGGAAGTGTATTATAGGAGGGATAACATTTTTGATTATCTTACGTTGGAGTTGCTTCTCCAGCTTTTCTCAGACTGTTCTATCATACAAATGATGGAAAAAAAATAAATCATGCCACTTCCTTTGATGCACTTCATTAAACTCTTAAGTACATGAGCCACCACAGCTTCTCCTAGATAATTATTCCCAAGCCATACTGATTCTGTGAAATCATGTATTTCATATTTTAAATTTGAATTCCTTTCAAACTAATGTTTTGCGACTAGACACCACTAGTGTCTACTAGTTTCAATTTCCAGTGATAAAGGTGAATGTAATCAAAAACAAATACTCACCATGCTGCTTATCAAGATCCAAGTAAAGTTTCCCAGGATTAATAATAAAGAGCATCCTTTAATAATTTTTATTTATTATTATTCATGTTTTATTTTATTTTATTTTATTTTTTTTTTTACTTTTTTGGTGTTGCATGTTAAATAGTGAACAAACTCACTGTGTAATGTTATTGCTGCCTTTACCAAAGAGATAAACAGATTTATTTTGTAGATTAATTCCCTTAGCACAACCCATTATAGAAGAAAATGAGTCATGAGACACTGTGCAAGTTGTTTTTATGAGGTTTATTATGCTTAACAATAATTACTGCCTTAAATTCATTTTATTGTAATACTGATATGTGATCCTTCAGAACTTCAATATAGTTTCAAGTGTTGATCAGTTCCTTAAGGAAAGATTTTTTTTTTACAAGAGTCTATGTTAATTGTTAGTCCTTGTATGCCAGTCATTATCTGTATCAATTGTGTATTATGAGACAAATAGTCACAAATATTTTCTATTTGTGTAGTGTTCAGTGAAAAGCAGGCAATCACGCATCAAAACAGTTACCAACATAACCGTTTTCTGTCTCTGACCAACTGTAAATGTACTGTTTTAAGCAATGTAGTACGCATAAATCAAACTGTTATTAGTGTTTATGCCAATATTAAATGAGAGTGAATTCGTTTTTCCTCATATCCTGTCACCAGCAAGCTCAGTGGGCTGATGCAGACCTGGGCATGGCATTATACCTGCTGGGAACAGTACTGTACAAAAGTCTTGTACATGTAAGGAAAGTATGTGATGCAAAGATGCTTTCAAAATAATCACATTATTAAAATTACATATGAAATTAAACTCTGTAAACAGAAGGAATTCTAATTAATAATAATAATAAGAAGAAGAAGAAGAAGAAGAAGAAGAAGAAATATTTGGACATACTCACCCTTTGTCATTTAAAATGCCATCAGTTCTTTTAGGTCCAGCAGTTTTATAAGTAAAATGACTAATTGCTAAGTGCAAGCATATTCAACTTACTGTGGCTCTTTTGTAGATTTTGCCTGTCTCATTTTCTTCTGGGACAGGATCTTTTTATCTGAAAAGTGGTCTGTTTTAAATCTTTAATATAACAATCACTTTTAAAAAAATGTTTGGCTTTTTCTACTGACATGCTAATGCAGAGAATATAAAGTAAAAATCCTTCAAAAAAAGAGAGAACACCTGCAAGACTTTTGCACACTACTGTATCACTAATCCAAATGGCTGTTATTATTATATTTCCTTTTGACATTAAAGGTTACTTTGAGACTACTGTTGCCCTCAGAGGTGAGATGACAGATAGGTCTGTCAATTGCAAAGCATGTGAAGTGTGTTTCTGTTTGCTTATGAACCACTCATCCCATCAGGAATCAACTGTGACATGCAGTGTGCAGTGAAATATTCTCAATAGAATACAGCAGTAAATATGGTACAGTGAAATATTGCCTTAATTAATTTGTTTTTAGTTTTGCTGCTTTATAATAGCAAACTGCCAGGTGTTCGGATCAGTTATAAAGTCATGTCTGTCAACCTCTATGTTTCTGTCATGGCATTGTCTGGTTTTCACTTTTTTGGAATTTGTACTGAGAAAATGAGTATAGGTAATAATAATAATAATAATAATAATAATAATAATAATAATAAATGATTTTTTTGGTAAACGTGAACTCAAATGATCAGGCTTGGATTTGTTAAATTAAGAGAAAGTTTAACAGCTTAGCACCCCCTGCAGGCTGTCTTGTGTACTGCATCAGAAAGCATGAAAATCTCATCGTGTTTTTTATGCTCAGTTTTGTGCACTCTTTCCAATGCATAAGCCATATAATGATCTGATTATATGTATCCTTTGCCAGTTTGCCATATTTAGACTTAACACCAATGTCCTGTTCAAACCTTTTTTTTTCAAATGGGGAAACTATCACAAACCAAGAGAAACACGTGGGGTGCGATCCTGTTTGTTTTAGATGCTCCATTATTGCACTGTTGTGCCAATAAATCTGAACTCAAAGGGCTCAGATGATGACTCTGTGTTTTTATTTAGCTACATTCCTGCATCGTAGATCTGTATCTTAACAAGGAAAGGCAGAAAGTCTGATTAATACCATGACCCTCTTTGAGCTAACGGCTAGCTCTTTTGTCTTGCAGGTGACAGGAAGGGGTACCTGATCCGTTTCACTAAGAAGCCCAGCTACTGTGCCAGTTCCTACCCACTGCCACAAGAGAAAGGAGCAGAGAGCAAGCTCACTGATGCCCGGAGCAAAGCCATGCATTTGCAGTGTATATCTCTTAGACGCGTAAGGTGACAAACCACCAAGCAGCAGGGTCCACACACTCTTTATAGCATCCCCACATTCACAAAGCCATAATGATAATATTTAATGTACAAACCAGACACATGATATGTAGGCCACTGAGTATGTTTTTTTTTTGTTACAATATTCAGAATAAATCAAACTGTTCAACAAAACAAGTTTGGAGAAAATTTGTAAACATGTCAAATGTCAAATTAACCAAAGAAATGTCTTGAACCGAGAGAGAGAAAATAACATTAACAGTAACACTTTAGTCTATAAAAAAGTCTAGAAATACAGCTATTTCTTTGTCTCCTTTTCTTCATCTTCCAAGTGAATCAGACGTGTTTCCTCTTTCATTATCCTTACCCCTGGTGAACAAAGAACCATCAAAAACAGAACCTTTTTTTATAATTCTGAAAAAGATCGATGACTTTTTTAAACAAATGTAATCATAAAAATAAGCAAACAGACATCTACCTGGTATGAGAGGAGGGGAGTTGAGCACAGGCGTGTCTTTCCTGCGTGGTTTCTTTTGTCCCAGTTCTTCTTGCTGGTTGTCGTCTGAGCTTCTGAGTTTCTGACTGTCCATCTCAGTGTCTTCATCTGTAGAGACACAGAGAGGGTGCTTAAGGACAGTATACTGAAACTCAACAAACACTCCCTCCACACCCAGAGGCAAGGTTTTGTGTGGGAAAAGCAGCTCACCATCTGTCACATCCTTTGTTGTTCTCAATTGATACATCTCCTATGCTAGTACTGACCCCACAATGCTCAGTTTTGTCCTAAAATACTAAGTAATTAAGCCAGAAGAATGGAAACACACAGAAAAAGAGTGAGCATGAGAGAGAAAGCGTGCGCGAGAGAGAGAGAGAGAAAGAGAGAGAGAGAGAGAGAGAGAGAGAGAGAGAGAGAGGAGGGGATGCTTACAGGGATGCTCCTGCTTGTTGAGTCTGTGCTCGGTTGGCTCTGAGAGTGACCTCACACAGCCTGTAGACATTCTGGCAGTCTGTTCACATATCAGATAACAGCTTACTCTCTCACTGCACCCACATCCATTATTAAGGCCACAATCACTACCATGGACACAGTCAATACAACACTTTAAATGCACTGTTGCTTTATGGCAACAATGTAAAAACAGAATGAAAGTGTTATTCAAGTCACTATGCAAAGTGACATTTCAGCCACAGATATTTTTTTTTTAAAAAGATTAAAGAAGACTAAAGATGACATATTATCACACATCATAATAGATTTGCTCTTTTTCCCGATCTTAAAAGAGTATGCGTGCAAACTAAAGAGGGAATAACGTGACACTTACCCCAGTGATGCAGAGAGGTAGAGCTGGAAAGAGTGGAAGGTCACATCAAAGCAAAGACGCTTTATGTACCAAAGAGGAGGGGCCCACTGCAACCCTCTTTCTATTAGGGCCAGTTGTCACGACGACTGAGGACCTTATGATGTGCCATGTATGAATATCAAAGGGTCTCTAATGAACCTATTTCAACAGTTTGAATTTTTTTTTTTTTAGATCTTAAGCAGAGGGGATCTTTGCCTCACAAAGAGCAGGGTGTTCCATAAATGGGGACGGCTGATACTAGAATGACGTGAGGGGGGGAAAAATAGCAGTTTAAAAAAACAAAAAGAAACGATTTTTACTTTCTCCAGCTAAAAGAGATTTTGATGAGTACAATCCCACTTGGTCACTTTGTGTACCTGAAATTTGTGCAAAGAGCTTTATTATTATTATTATTATTATTATTATTATTAAAGCTATAATCTAACAATATACACATAATAATATAGTATTATAATGATAATAAGAGCTTAGAGAAGATAAATATACTTTAATATTTGCTTGAAGAGTTTGAAACAGGGTGAGAGCTTTAACTCTATATATTCCACTTCAGCACGGCAGTGAAGATATCTTATATATTCATCTTATACATCTTATAATAAATAAGAAGTTTTGGAATTCAGTGGCACACACACAAAATTACCCAGATAAGATTACCTGGATAACAGCAAAAAAATAATAATAAAATAATAAAATAATTAGCAAGCATTATTACTTTTAAACACTTTTTTAATTGATGTTTCAAACACAAATATAATGTATTCTCCTTCTTCTTCACCTTAGCATGTTACTGCCAAAAATAATTACTTTGTAATTAAATTCCTTTATAATTTAGGACAATGGGTTTTACTTTTACAGGTCTGTGCTTCCAAGTTATTATGAACAACACTACAACACAGTAGACATTTATATATTTATTATATTGGCTGATTTTATTGGTCTTGGATTCAAGACATACATAAGATTTCATTGAATTTGACTAAAAAAATAATGTAGCTTATAAAATATTGTACATACATTTACAAAATATACTTATAGTAACACAACAAAATACTACACTGCGATTCAGTTATCCTCTTCACTCCTGATGTTGAAGGACTGAAAAGAAAAAAAAAAGCTCTAACAATCTTGTTATGGCATGTTAACTTAAACATAACTTATAACCTTAAAAAAAGTATTCAAATAATATCATTAAAAGCCAAAAAAAATCACAAATATTTTACTGAACACAAAGCAACAAAGCATTATTTTATGGACACTTACTTTTTCATTCCAGTGAATCATTGTTGATGGATCCGTCCTTTAACTGAGATGAAACAGAGCAATGAAACCATATTCATGATGCTCAATACTCACAATATTACAAACTTGAAAAGAGAATGAAATACATACGCTTTTGATAAATCCTACAAAGTCCAGCTTGTCGGATTTGCCATCAGGGCTCCATTCGCTGTTGTGAATTAGCCTCTTGTCGTCTGTGAGTTGTGTAGAGAGACAGGAGCCAGGGCTGTCGGTTAGCAAGGTGCACTGAATGCCGACACTTTTTTTGGAGGTGTGTCCCGTTTGGGGTGTAAACCTCAGCTGAGTGCACAGGTGGGACTGCTCATCCAAAAGTCTGTTCATTTTCTACAAACAAATAGAATGTTGTTGAGCCCTGAGAAGGTTAGGATACAAAGCTGGGCTGTGAAAAATCAAGAATTTACCCGATACACAGTACCGAGCCGATATTGACATCATTTTAGTAAATAAACGGACACTTTGCGAGCTTCTGTTGCCAAGTGATGTGAGACATCACAGACATGAGGACAGCATGCGTTAAGCCAATCTGTCTCCCATAATTATAAAGATACAAGATGTGTGCCATGTCTTTCAACAACAGCATGAAATACACTAGAAAACATCAGTTAAATCATCTACTAATCCTGAGTATCAGATGGTTCCATCCAATTTATATGCATCAGTCATTATGTACCTAAGAATAAGCTAGATTCAGATGAAAAGGAGCTGGATACCATTTTCATGTTGTCGTCATAGGCCTGGATCAGATCATTGAGCTGTTGTTCCAACACTTCAGATTCCTTTTTGACAGCTGTTCTCAGTTTCAGAATGTCCTGCACCTCCGCCCTGTGCAAGAGACAAATACTGTCAACACCTAAAGACAAACTTAGATTAAGAATTAACAATCTAAACAACCTTCTCTTTGAATTCCTTAACATAAATGTAAAAATAATATCCTTTGTGCAAGAAACAGGAAGGAAGCTACTTAAGTAAAATTATTTCATATGCAGGACCTCAGTGTGAACTTAACTGTTTGGATCATTTCCAATCATTTCCTGAGTACAACGATAATCCCATGCAAGTCATACGAACATTTAACCACTCATTCTTGTGATATCTAATGAAAATTTTGAATGGATGTACAGACGCATGACAAAACCCAAAAACATAATGCCTCCCTTAGCTAGTGGCAGAGGCATAACAACATGTGTGAATTATCTGTATACAATAGGTGGCAGTATAGAGGACCAATGATTTAATAAACTGAGCAACAAGTACTCCAACACACTGCACGTACTGCAGCATGATTATTTTTGCATTTTATGCTTGGACTGGCTAGTAATTCTAACTTATAAGGCAATTTGACAAAAAGAAGTAAGATTGTGGAAACTTTACATCTAGCAAAAAAGAGCTGACTCGTAAAGGGGAGGAAAACAACAAAATGCTTCTTAATTTCAACTATTTTGCCATGGTTGCTATGGTCTATATTTTTCATCACAAATAAGATAAAAGGTCTTATATATACACCGGACATCAGGACGCATAGAGGACATCATTTGTAATTTTCTGATTAATCACAGACATTACAATTAACTGACAATATTGTTATTAATTGCATTTCACATATAAAACAATACTATGAAATGTATATTATCAAATCTCCGTCAGTGAACAGCTAATAACTTAACAACAAAATAGACTTTGTGTAAAATTTTATGAATTGACTGGTTACAATTGGGTTTTGGGGTTTCATCCTCTTAAAATCTCACAGTTTTTCCTTGCCACCATTACCCCTGGCTTGCCCCCATCATTAGGGATCAATTTGTATGAATTAAAAAGGTTAAGTCTGGATTTTATGTCGTTGTAAAGCTGCTCTGGGACAATGGCCATTGTTAAAAGCACTTTAGACATAAGATTTTAAGAAAACATATGTATTAAAATATATTTATATATTTAAATATCCATTGTCTCACCCTATATTATGTTTCATCTAAAAAACGTTTTAATTCTATAAGCTTGTATATTATGTCAGTAGTAAACAATGCTATAAGAATAGTGATAATTATTGTAGAGCAGAAGACATGAAGACCAACCTGTGTTCATCCGAGAAAGAACTATTC
Organism: Leptodoras nelsoni; assembly: GCA_028566375.1. Classification (NCBI taxonomy): domain Eukaryota; kingdom Metazoa; phylum Chordata; class Actinopteri; order Siluriformes; family Doradidae; genus Leptodoras; species Leptodoras nelsoni. Next base: position 19,312,883 of record JAOVVG010000047.1, on the reverse strand, counting down.
ACAGTCTGCTGCTCCTCCTCCAGCCTCTCTTCGATCTCGTTCAACATCTTCCGGAACTTCCACATGCATCTCATCATGCTCATCAATTCCTCCATGGAATACTGCAGAAAAGACAAAGCCGAACAATGTCTCAGCCACTTGAAGCCTCAGCTCTTTGTTTGTTAGCAACGACTATGTGTTTGAGTGTGTTTATCAGTGAAGCCGGAGCCTCTGGAGACTGTATGCAAGTGCTACAGGGAGCGCTGAAGTGGTCAGCAATCTCCACTCCCTTGCATCACACATGCAAATAAACTATTCAAATGAAAATCTGCTCCATTTATGAATATCAGCCCTTAACCTTTTAATCAACATTTCTCTTTAGAAAAATTAACAACTGTGTATTGTACACTGGATATATACTGTAGCATACAGTTTGCTTATTTTGACACAATGGTTAAGGCTCTGGACTAACACAGTTAACATCTTAAATGTGTGAAATGGACAGAAGAAGAAAAATGTCTTAAATCAATTTTGCCCTTGGGTTACTGATCTACAATCCCCATTTCCAGAAAAGGTGGGATGCTTTCTAAAAATGCAATAAAAACTGAAATCTGTAATTTGTTATTTCACTTGAAACCTTTATTTAACAGACAAAAGGACAAATAAAATATTTTCAGTATTTTCAATGATGAGCTTAATTCTATTTGTTATATATTAAATATAAACAAATTTAGAAATTGATGGCTATAACACACTCAAAAAAATTTTAGGACAGAGGCAAAATGTTTATAAAAAGTAACACTGGACCATTTCACAATTAGCAATTCATCAAGACTGAGTAAAAAAGGAGCATGCACCGAAGGATTAGACTTTGCAAGCAACAATGGGTCGTGGTTCACCACCGTGTGCCAAAGTTCATGACAGAATTGTTAGTCTATTCATATACAATATTTCAAGACAACATCTTTTCCTAGGAACTCCATGTCTATTTCAGCAGAACAATGCCAGGCCTCATTCTGCACAAGGTACAACAATGTGGCTTGACAGGCATGCCTGCAGTCCAGATCTGTCTCCTATTGAAGATGTATGGTGCATCATGAAGAGGAGAATCAGACAACAGTGACCACAGACTGTTGAGCAGCTCAAGTTTTGTACACAGCAAGAGTAGGCAAAAAACCTCTTTCAAAACTGTAACAATTACTATCATTAACAAGTATATTTTAAAAAAAGGTGATGTGACCCAGTGGTAAACATGCCTCTGTCCCAACTTTTTTTGAGTGTGTTTAAGGCATCAATTTCTAAATTTGTTTATATTTAACAAATAGAATCAAGTTCATCATTAAAACACTTAAAATCTTTTCTTTGTCGTTTTGTCTGTTAAATAAAGGTTCAAGTGGATTAACAAATTACAGATTTCAGTTTTTATTGCATATTTAGAAAGTGTCCCACCTTTTCTGTTAATGGTATTAGTATCTGAACTCACAGGCAGGCTGGTAGCTGGGTGTAGCTGTTCTGGGCTGCCAGAGTAGTGATTCTCGTTGGTCTTATTCTGGCAGTAGCATTGCTGTTTGTGCCCACAGGAGCCACAGCTCTGAGCTCCTGAACAAAGTGCTGCCTCCCACCGCGTGTCCACCTCATAAGACCGGATCTTGTCGAGTGTTGTCAAGTGTTGTCCCTTGGAACTCTCCTGAGAGTGCAAAGTGCTGGGTAATGTGTGTTCCTTTGTTGTAAGAGAAAGTGTGCTTCGGGCATCATCTGAGATATTAGCCACATTTGAGTCTAAGTGTCCCCTGCTCTCTCTTCTGAACTGAACATCACTGGTGGGACTGTGTCCTGTTAATGAGCTTTGGCTGATGTTGCCTCTCAGAGAACTCTGGGAGGCCAAACTTGAGCACATTTGCACCGATACAGAGCGTCCATAGTACCCTTCTGTGGAGGACAGGACTTTGTGTTCTGTCCCTGCTTCAGGGGCAGTGGAAGAAGAGTCCATTTTAAACACAGAAACATCTGATTTATGAATCTCCATCTGTGAATCACCTCCCACTACCACGGCGTGTGATGGGTTTGGTGACTTCTTTTGAAATTTGATACTTTCTTCAAATCTGGCACCATAGTCATGTTGCACCAGTGAGTCCTTTTGTAATGTGGTACTTTGTATGTTATTTGTGCCGTAGTTATTTAGACCTTGTGAGTCCTTTTGTAATGTGGTATTTTGTACAGTATTGGCACTATAATCATGTAGGTCCAGTGAGGCCTTTTTTAATGTTGTACTTTGTACGGTACTGGCCCCATGGTCGTGTAAACCCAATGATGCTTTCTGTAATCTAGTACTATCTCCCACATTGTCACCAAGAATGTCTTTCTGCAGAACGTCTTTATTTACCAAACAATCTTTTCTATTAGTGTCCTGTAAGTGCCTATTTGTAGTGTCTCTTGTAGTCATTATTATCCCAGTATGTGCTGGATCCTTAGCTGTATTAATACTTGAGTCTGTTGCAGAGGATTCAGTCTGTTTAAGCAACTTATCAGAATCCTGAGTATATGCAGAGTGGACTACTGTCTCCTGCTGGTCCACAATCTTCTGCGGGCTTTCTGTACTATCCCCTGACATGGCATTCAGCACCTGCATCACACACAATAATGTGGAACAGATATGTCCATTTAATTATTTAAAAAATGGAAGTGAACTGATTACTTTTTTCACAGCTGCAAAGGTATTTGCCATGCTTAGTCTTACCTTCATGAGCTCAGGTCCAGGGTTGGGGTGAACAGGAACACATGGTTCCTCCATAAATCCACTACTGTCAGACTGACAGCTCATTGTCCTCACTCGTGAGAGGCATGTCCGATCTATACCCACATAAATTACAATAAATGTCTGAAGTTGAACACTTTATCTGTTGCATAATGTGGCATAAATAGAAATACACTGCATTTAATACTACATGAGGGCATTAAACATAAATAATTACATGTAATTAGTGGTTTTGCAAAGGAACAAAGCAGAGTTTACATCACCTGTGCTCCAAGAACCACAAACAGAATTTTTGAGAAGGGCTGACCTGATGCCCACAAGAAAATACTGAAATGCCATGTATGCTAGTTTTATCAACTTGGTTCACTCCCAATTAACAATTAAATTAAATTACATGACATGCTAAGTTAAGCCTTGCTTTTCAAGAAGCAAACGTAGTCCTAGAAAAGCTTTCATATTTATACATTAACCAACAACTTTACAACATCTGAATCCCCACTAAATAGTTAATGGTTGGACCTAAAAACCAACATTATTAACAAAAAAATGAGCACACAAACCTGGCTGATCAGGGGTGCCAGAGCAGGTTCCTCCTATGCTTCCCTCATCAAAGCTCTGTATCTGAGGACAGAAAACAAACAGAAATCATAAGGAGAAGTCTAGCATTCTGTCTGATAATTATCTCATGACCCTTCCACACTTTTCTTAATGATGTGTTACAATCTGGCACTGTAGCACAGCAGTCATGTTAATGCTCAATTTCAGCGTGTTCAGTGGTTAAATATGATGTTTTAACCTCATCAAGGACTTGTTAATTAGCTTATAAGCTGAGTCAGCTGCCTTGATAAAATGTAGTTCTAAGAGGTACTAAGATTAGGAAACACTGCATGGGAGGAATAAAAAAATTGTTGCATGATTGATACTTTCAGAAACAAGAATAAAGGTTTTGTATGTAAATAAACTGAAGGGAGTAATTAGAAAACAAAGTCTCATGGGAGCCCAAACTGGAGCAAAATACCATCATACAATAGTAAAAAAAAAAATAATAATAATAATAAAAATGGCATTACCTCTTCCAGCTCAAAAGACTCTGGCACTCCTGTCCCTGCTTTTGCACAGGCATTCTTCAGTTCTCTTCCTCCTTTTGGACTGCTGCTCGTAACCTGAGGGAGGGTTGTGCTCTCAGGGGATTCAGCTTCTTCTGAGACTAAGGTCTGCTCCTCTACCAGAGGACTAAGGCTGGCACGTTTCAGAGGGATTCGTTTGTCAAGAGGAAGATCTCCATGCAGCTCTGGGCTGGAAGGGGAGAGCGGTTGCTGGCGGAATTTGGCCAGTTGGCTAAGCGACTTCTTGGATGCATTCTGGAAGAGCATGCCCACCCTTTTCCTCCTCACCCGGGCTTCTTCTGAGACTTGAGTTTCCTCAGGTCTCTGTACACCTGGAATGACACCTCCAACCAAGGCATTGAAGGCTGTAGTGACCTGATGTAACACCTCGACCTGCCTAAACCGATCTTCATATAGGGAAAGGAGAGAGAGTGAAATAAGAAAGAGATTTGAGCTTGAGTGCTATTTCAACACACTTGAACAATTTTAAGTAGCATTCAAACAGACACCAATTATTAAGCCTTCACCACACTGCAGTCATGCAGAAAATGAATAGACAGCATTTCCCTCTGCTGCAGGACAACAAAGTGCTGTTTTTCCAACAGCATGTTTTTTACTAAAAGTATGCAATGCTCACTTCTGACGTCTGGATTCTCTATATCTATGCGGTTCTGCTGAGCCTCCAAGAAGACATGGATGTCAATGCCACGGGCCTGGGACTGATGGTTGATAAAACGGACTGGGATCTTCACTGTGATGTCAGGCTCCTCAGCACCGAAGCCCAGATCCAGTAGCAACTCCTCTGGGTCATCCTGCCAGAGGGTCAGGACATCCATGGTACTAGAGAAGTCACATTACTGAGAGTCTAAAATCCAATTGAAACCACAGTCAAGAAACATGGCTTGAAAGAATGAAAGAATGGTACCTTGGTGGTCCAGAATGACCTGAAATTCCTGATGCCAAGCTGTTCCAGGCAGAGGTCAGAGGTGGGTTTTCTGGATATGTGCTGAAGTGTGAACAGACCAAGACAGCACATTAGAAAAGTCAACCACAGACTAGTAAGTGCTCAGTTGGCCTGAAGCCATGACATTACAGCCCTAAATCCTGTTTCCAATCCCACCCTGTTTCCCACATCTCATATCTTTCCCAGCAAACCTCATGCAAACCAACGCTGTCTATACATTTGCATGGGAAATATGAGGCACGCTGCCATTTCATACCAACGTCACAAACATCACATGACCCTCACACACATCCTTTCACTCTTATGTGTCACATCCTAGGACACCAAAAATATTGCTAAGCTTAAATCTTTTCTTTGTTTTTCCGACACTGAGAAAGATATACAGTACCAGTCAAAAGTTTGGACACATCTCAAATTCAGTGGTTTTTCATTATTTAAACAATTTCTGCATTGTAGATTAATACTAAAGTCATCCAAACTATGAGCAAATGCATACGGAATTATTTAATAAATAAAAAAGTGTTAAACAAACCAGAGTATGTTTCATATTTTAGATTCTTCAAAGTAGGCACCTCTTGTTCTTGCTTTGCACATCTTGGCATTTTCTCAGTCAGCTTTATGAGGTAGTCACCTGAAATGGCCTTCAGTTAACAGCTGGGCCTTGTCAAGAGTTAATTTCTTGAATTTCTTGCTCTCTTAATGTGTTTGAGACATCAGTTGTGTTGTGAAGAGCTGGTATACAGTAAATAGCCCTATTTGAGTAATTTTCTAATCCATATAACGGCAAGAACGACTCGACTAAGTAAAGAAAAACGACAGTCCATCATTACTTTAAGAAATGAAGGTCAGTCAATTGAGATGGTTTGGGATGAGTTGGACTGCAGAGTGAAGGAAAAGCAGCCAACAAGTGCTCAACACCATTTCAGGTGATAACCTCATGAAGCTGATTGAGAGAATGCCAAGAGTGTGCAAAGCTGTAATCAAAGCAAAAGGTGCCTACTAAAATCTGTCTAAAATCTGAAACACATTTTGGATTCTTTAACACTTTTAAGTTTAATACATGATTCCTTATGTGTTCCTTCATAGTCTGGATGACTTCAGTATTAACTTACAATGTAGGAAAAAAAATAAATATAAAAACCTTGAATGAGATGTGTCCAAACTCTTGACTGGTATTGTACATGCCTTTACTTCTGCTAGATTGGACTACTGCAGTTAATTGCACACTGGGATCAATCAGTCTCTTTTGAAATGATTGCATTTCGTCCAGAATGCTGCTGTGAGATTATTGACTCATACCAAGAAGAGACAGCATGTTATACCAGTTCTTTTGTCTTTGCACTGGCTACCAATTAAGTACAGGACTGAGTTTAAGGTGTACCCGTTTATTTTTAAAGTACTGAATGGATTAGTGCCATACACGGATCAGCCATAACATTTAAACCACCTCCTTGTATCAATAGTGCTGTGCTATATAAATAAAATTTTACTTACATCACCAGAGCAGTGGCTCACTCAATTCTGCTTACAGAGTAACCCTATAGTATTAATGTTAGTGCTTCCCTGAATTGCCACACCCTATTTCATCCTATTCAGGCAGGTGATATAGCAAAAAAAACCACTACAGCAAACACAGATTTAGAAACACATTTAAATTAAACAAATATTTTTAGCATGATTGGACTAAAGCCAAATATGCTGAGTGCTGGTTTCAGAAACATGTAAGACTTTAATAAGACTGTTATAGGTAGATTAAATGTTATATTTGATACCAATAAACACATTCTCATCTGAGAAGAGAGTCAGGAGTCAAACACATTTACAGTGTGCTATAAATAAATAATACTGTAAGTAGAAATGGAATTCAAAGGAACTGTGCTGTTTATTGATCACAATCCTCTTTACATTTTGCTATGAAAAAGAAAAACATAAGAGAGTGCCTTACCTAAGAAATCCTTGCACGGTGTTCACAGTCGTACTACCATATAAAGATGCTGTTTTTGGAAACAGAAAGAGAGAGAACATCATCTTCAACTGCAATAAAACACACCCTGAAACATAGTCTCTGTTTGGTGTCATTGACAATAAGGCAGTACAGTAGCTATATTAGGAAAAGGTTTCTCTCCTTGTTGTTTTCATTTGGCTGTCCCCTCACACTACACCATCCAGATCTTTCCTTCAGCTTGGTTCCTTTGGCATGATGTCAGGGACAAAGTGAGCCTTGGTGTTTTCTCATAAGAGTACACCTAATGCAAACCTATCCTATTATATTGCCTCTTTTTCTGCCAAAGCTTTAGCTGTGTTTGATTCTTTGGAACCGTTGTCAAGCTGTTCCTTTCACAGGTTTCTTTCCCTTTCTAACACTTATGACCTTCTTGGCCGCCATTTTTAAAACCAGTGCTCCAGCTTTATTAATAATGACTTGCTTGACAGCAGACAAAGACCACAGAAAGATTTTCCAAGGTTCACAGTATACATTTCTACCTTTGGAAAAGCAGCCCTAACAAAACCGATAACAGATAAATACAGATGGAAAGTCAAACTAAGTCTTACAAAGAAAGTAACAGTGAAATTAGACCCCAAGCGATAAATTGGCATGCCAATATTATAGGCCAATATAAGCTAATTGCAAATAAGCAGTATCTATCTGCATTTATAACAGCCAATGACAAAATGACAATTAAGGTAACATTGTTATCATTGTGTAGTTTCTTCACTAGAGGCCACATTGCAGCTCTGTTGTTGGCAACACATGTATGAAACACAACAAATCACAACAATCAGCTGACCCAAGCACAGTTCATCAGATTAGCCCAAAACAGCCATCATCTGTGTTCATAGTAAGTTGATCATTTTCACATGTAATAAATTATGTAAACAGTTTCAAATTTTTAATAAATCTTTTGTGCTTTTGTTCAAAGTACTATTTATGACAAATAGTAAATGCAACTTTATATTTAAACTACATTATGTCATGTTATCTTGATGTAAATAACTACATGTAAATGTTAGGAAAGAAATCTTTGTTTATGCTATTAATTTTCTGGAAAAAAAGCCAATACATTATTATCAGATTTTGAAATCCTCAAATATTGAAATTGGCAGAGGTCTTAAAATCCCACATCATTTGGGCTCTAATTAAAATCCAGTCCTTGAATGCTGGTTACTGAGAACACAGAAATGCCTGAATTCTGATTCTGAACAAGAAGCAACACAGCTCCACAAAAACACAATATACCTGTTGTAACTCCCATTACTCAAAACTGCAATTATCGCAAAACTGCAATTCTTTTTATAGTAGCTACTGAATAACTCAAAGTAACTACTGCAATAAATAACACTATAATAACACAACAACATTTTAAGAGTGTAAGCAGCAAAGCCGTCTCTAAGTGATGCCAATAACTTTTTGGGTTAACCGTTACAAAATTCGCTGTGGTGTTGACATATTTGTGGTTGCGGTGATGGTAGGAGTTATAGCTGTTCTGTCTCTGTGAGAGAGGCTTGTTGACGTTGTCCACTATGGAGGAACAAAGAGGCAAATCTCCTTGATTTTACTAGTCTCACAATTTCACGTCAAGTCTTTCTTACCTTATTATGTCCCTTCTTTGCGCCATTTTATGAGAAGCACCCAGAGCAGGCATGGTGAATCTTTACTTGCATAGACGCACAGAGGCAAATGCTTGACTCAGACAGAGGTGACAGACAGCAGCATACTGGTGTGTCTCACACCATGGTGGTGTTTGGACAAGTGTAGTGTGATAGTTCTTGCCAAAGCTAGCAGAGATCCTTGGCACAGTTGAACATCCAGTCAGGGGAGACAGGCTTAATGCTGTATCCCTGAACCTTTCCCTGCTTATGTCCTGTCTCACAGGCAGACAACTCCACATGCATTTCTTCCACATGCCACTGTACTGTGTCAATACATTTCACTCTAATCTAAATAAGCCAGCATCGGAATGAGGTTTGCCCTCTGTGTGTTTCAGAGCTTGAAAGCTAAAATAATGAAACTCTGAGCACTTTACAGATAAATCAATGATATGTTTAAAACTCAAAGGCCTGTTTTAGAACAGTATTTTCATTTCAACTTGTCCTTAAAGCCTGAAACATTCAAATCAGCTAAGGGAGTTTCACTTTTAGTAATAAGTCATCTTCAGACATGCTAGCCTACCTCAGATGCTATGTTATAAGCAAAGTGTCACTGTTTACTTTACAGTGTATACAAAATGAATTACAGTGTAAACTAAAAGGCAGGGAATCCCCAGGTCATCAATTCAAGTACAAAACAAGCTTAGCTGCTCAAAATTAATTAACTTACCTTGTACAGTTTTTTTTCCTTATCCCTTATGTGACAGTTGAAGCACTACACTGACCTACAACTGATGGCATATTTCACTGTGACAGAACCTAAACCTTGTGTTTAGGGGCAATAACCCTCAATAGATTGGGCAGTAGTGAAACCTTCCAGCTGAGAGTTGTCCCAGCCCAGGACTAGTTTGCATGATGTTTGACTGGATCAGGTATGCAGAGCCACTGCCCATTAAGTAGTGTCTTAAAATGGCTAGATTCAGTTCCCAAGAAAAAGTCCAAAACATAATTTACAATGTTCTTTTAACCAAAGATAACAAAATATTTCATCATTTCAATTCCAATTTCAAGTTTATTTGAATTAAACTGGCAAATGTTAGAAACTCCATTGACATACTATATATATTCCAGGGCTGGGAAATATTCTGCCTTTTTATGGGATGTCTATATATTTTCACATGAGATATATGATAAGAAAATACCATTTATGTCGATGTAGTTTGATGTTGCGTTACATAACGCATTTCTTCCGTAAAGCTCTGCCAGCATTTGCATCTCTCCTCTCGCACACTTTCCAAGCAACCCTGCCCCCACTCGCTCGCTCACACAAGTGCTCATGCAACAGTCACAATGTCGACCCACACTGCTGAAGAAGACCTGGGGTGTGTTCAAGTTCAGAGAACTGGTGCAAACTTTCCAGGCAAACTTTGAAATGTGAAAGATTTTAGGTATTGTTTTAAAATTTAAATACTTAATGCTTTAGCTGTATGTGATGTATGTGAGTTAGCCTAAACAAATGACCAGAGATACCAATACAATATCAATACACTTAGCTAACACTAAGGATTGATAAGGGTAGTGTACAAAAACAAGGGGTTTTTTTCCTGAAAAAATATCAACAATTTTAAATTTAACCACTTCAATAAAATTCATTTGTTCATTCATTCATCTTCTTGGCCGCTTATTCCTTTTCAGGGTCACGAGGGAGCTGGTGCCTATCCGGCCACATAGGGCGCAAGGCAGGAACAACCCTAGACAGGGCGCCAATCCATTGTAGGGCACACACACTCACACAC
>JAOVVG010000047.1:19195208-19205484 GCA_028566375.1 Leptodoras nelsoni | reverse complement strand
CCTCTTGAAGCTCATTGAGAGAAAGCCAAGAGTGTGCAAAGCAGTAATCAGAGCAATGGGTGGCTATTTTGAAAAAAATTGAATATAAAACATGTTTTCAGTTATTTCACATTTTTTTGTTAAGTACATAACTCCATGTGTTCATTCCTAGTTTTGGTGCCTTCAGTGAAAATCTACAATGTAAATAGTCATGAAAATAAAGAAAATGCTTTGAATGAGAAGGTGTGTCCAAAATTTTGGCCTGTACTGTATGTGTATACCACTGACAGGTGAAGTGAATAGCATTGATTATCTCATTACAGTGGCACCTGTCAAGGGGTGGAATATATTAAGCATATTAAAGTTGACCATAAGGTTGTGAGTGACAATGACAAGGGCCAAATTGTGAGGACTAGACAACTGGGTCAGAACATTTCCAAAACAGCAGGTTACGTGGGGTGTTTCTGGTAAGCAGTGGTTACTCCCTACCAAAAATGGTCCAAGGAATGACAACCAGCAAACCGGCGACAGGATTGTGGACACCCAAGGCTCACTGATGTCCATGAGAAGTGAAGACTAGCCTGTCTGTTCTGATCCCACAGAAGAGCTATTCTAGAACAAGTTGCCAAAAAAGCTAATGCTAGTTATGATAGAAAAGTGTCAGAACACACAGTGTATCACAGCTTGCTGTGTATGGGGCTGCATAGCTGCAGACCAGTCAAATTATCCATGCTTACCCCTGTACACTACCAAAATCACCTACAATGGACACATGAGCATCAGTACTAGAGCATGGAGCAATGGAAGAAGGTGTTCTGGTCTTATGAATCAAGTTTTCTTTTATACCTATGTGAAGGGCTGGGTGCATGAGCGTTGCTTTCTTGGGGAACAGATAGCGCCAGGATGTACTATGGGAAGAACGCAGGCTGGCAGGAGCAGTGTGATGCTCTGGGCAATGTTCTGCTGGGAAAACTTGGGTCCTGGCGTTCATGTGGATGTTATTTTGACACCTAAGACTTACCTAAACATTGTTGTGGACCAAGTACACCCCTTCATGACAATAGTATTCCCTAATGGCAATGGCCTCTTTCAGCAGGATGATGCACCCTGCCACATTGCAAAAACTGTTCAGAAATGGTTTGAGGAACATCACAAAGAGTTCTAGGTGTTATCTTGGCCTCCAAATTCCCCAGATCTCAATCCAATTAAGCATCTGTGGTATGTGCTAGAAAAACAAGTCTGATCCATGGAGGCCCCAGCTCACAACTTACAGGACTTACAGGATCTGATGCTCACCTCTTGGTGCCAGATACCCCAGCACACCTTCAGAGGTCTTGTGGAATTCATGTCTTGATGGATCAGAGCTGTTTTGGCAGCACAAGGGGGACCTACACATTAGGCAGGTGGTGATGTGGCTGATCAGTGTAATGTGTGTGTGTGTGTGAGTGCATGTGTGTGTGTGTGTCAATAAATTGCACTGGATTGTTTTTGTGTTTTCTCTTTTGTCTTCCTCAGTTGTAGTTTCCTTTTCTAATTTCTCCTCTATTACTCCTCTCTCTGGTTGGTAAAAATACCCAAACTCCTTTCTGAATCAGATTTTTTTCAGTTCTGGGTTTATTTAGTGGACCATGTGGAGTTTCCCACATTACTGGAAGGAAGTACCCACCTTAAAAAGTACACATGTACAGCAAATTTTCTCTTGACATACAGTGATATTCACCAGTCAATCACCAGACCTTACCCCAAGAGAGCCTCATTTCACCTCCTGAAGGGGAGACTGAAGGGAGGACCCCCCACCCCCCCCCCCCCTAAAAAAAGATAACAAAAAAAAAGATAAAGAAGCTGTGGTACAAGCCTGGATAAGCATCACAAAGAAGAATGCAACTGTTGGGTGATGCCAGTGGTTTTGGTGCCGTTATTGCAAGCATGGTTATGCAATTAAATATTGTAATTAAAAATAAATGTTATTAACTTATATTTACTTATTTATCTACAGTTATCTTTTCTTGTTATGAAAGGTTTGTTATGAAAGGTGTCATGTTCAAAGTTGTTTAACACATAGGTGTAAATAAATTAATTCAATTAATGTTTTCTAGATCATTGGTGAAGGGAGCTACCACTTATCCATACTAGTGTTCCATATTCCCAGGAGCAGGGGCTGCGTTGGGAAATTCAAATGATTCTTATTATGTCTGGAACGAATAGAAAAAAAAGATGGAAAGATGGGTGTATGACAGAAGTATTTATTGCACACACTGTTTTATATGACCCACTACTTGGGTCTTGGCATACACCAGGCAGCTCGGTGGCACCGTAGGTAGTACTGTTGCCTCACAGCAATAAGTCCCTGGGGTTGGTTTCCAGGTGGGGGCGGTCTGGGTCCTTTCTGTGTCTGGGTGGGTTTACTCCGGGCACTCTGGTTTCCTCCCACAGTACAAACGCATGCAATGTAGGTGAACTGGAGATACAAAATTGCCACATGACTGTGTTTGAAAGTTGCAACCTGAATGTAACCTTGTGCTTGTCATGTATGGCCATTGATGCTAAACTGATGTAAAAAAAAATTAAATAAAAAAATTAAATCCGCGCGCCATAAGCCATCCAGTCGCGTCTCACCGAGGGAGGAAAATTACTTCAGATTTTCCAAGCTCCGCCCCTCCGCTGAATTTCAACAGTCCGCAGAGGGCACACACCTGCAGCATGGCTTGGTTTAGTCTCCGCCCACTAAGTTCAAACCTCGCTCTGTGATTGGCTGTTCAGGTGCTGCGTCATTTGTGTGAGAACTTGTGCACGCGCGGCCATGTTGACTAAAGTCTGAAGAGACAAAGGGACAGTGTTAATGAGCGCTACAGCAGCACGGAGTTTCTCAACACAGAAACGGATACTCGCGTTTAACAGATCAGCGAAGATTTCAATTCTTGACGTTATAAAAGGTAACAAACTTGAATCCGGTTTAAATTTTGAGAAGTCGTCAGCGCACTGATTTAGAACATGGTCCTCCGCAGGCCGCTCGCTAGTTAGTTTAGTTAGCTAGCTAGCTAGTGGGCTTGTAATCATTAATATACTGGCAATATACTGTATTTATGTATAAAGCACAGCCTGTCCAGTGTTGTATAAAGAGTAAGTGGCTAAATTGTATATATATATCTCTCTTAATTATCGTTTGTTTTCTTCATCTTGACCGCCAGGAAGCTAACTAGCGACGTTAGCCAACTAATTATAGATGTGTACTAGTTTTGGGCTCAGTATTGATGCTACCGAGGCTAATCAGCTAGTCGTTGCTAACCGTTAGCTTAGCCAGAATGTGTAAAAGGTAAACATTTAGACTGCGACTTAAGTTGCAGGCTACTTTTTTTTTGGCAAATAAAACATTTTAAGTGATCATAATAGTAACGACCTCCGAACCTCTGTCTGGCCCGTAGGCTGCATGTTTAATGGCGTTTACAGTTTAGTCCTGTCCTAACTGGATTGATCCATTTCCCTGCAGCATGCTCGTTTTTACAAGCAAAAAGTAAGAGTTCTTTTCAGTTGAGGTCGAGTGTTCACTGTTTCCCACTAAACACAACTCATTTCATTGTCTTTCCAACCTGGCTAGATTTTGTAGCTAAATAAATACCAGTTCATAGACATCCAGGACTGAAACAATTACTAATTCTTCCCTCCCGGACATTTTGACTGGAGAAGTGTGTTTACTGCACTGCCTCAAGACAGCTTATAGAGTGTAAACAAACAAACAAACAAAAAAACACATCCCAAGATTAGTGTAGATTTCCTCGATTCATAAATTCTTATTAAAATACTCACACTGGCTTGTTCTTGTTGTCACGTCCTCCTCCTCCTTTAGTTCCTCAGGTCACTGGCTGCTGGACACTGAGACTCGGGTGCATTCAGATTTGTCAGCTTTGGTTTGATTAAAAGGAACCTGATGCGATTGATCTGATCATGTGGTTTGTTAGAGTGACTGTGAACGCTTCCATTCGAACTCTGGTGCACACCAAATCATCGCCCTGAGACCGCCTCAGCAAGTGTGTCTCCTTCTGTTTCTAAATGAATTCTGAATATGGGTCGTTTGAAGTATGAACACAATACGCACCAAAGGTGCGTGGTGGTTTGCAGCGTACCTTCTTTGGTATGTGCAGCGGAGGAGTTTCTGGTGCATTTTTGACTCCTTTGTCCATTTTACCACCTCTTGCTATGTTTCCTTTTGGTAAAAATACCACCAGGTCTACACAACGCAGATAAGTGCATTAAGCCCAGCATGGAGTGTTGTTCTGACAACTGGCTCACAAAAAACACATCACATTTCGTTTTATTTCCCTGTAAATTTGTAGGGGTGAATGCCAAGCAAACCTGGACAAATGTAACAATGCATGGTTTTCTAATTTGCTCTGGACCAAGAAAACCCAGCTGCAAGTATAAACACACCCTAATAATCTCACACACAGAATGATGCACTTCAGTAGAGCACCTGTTTGCTGACAGGTGATGGGGATGTGTCTTTCTTCTGTTTTACAGTATTGGTAATTTGCAGAGGAAATGAGTTAATACAGGATTTTTTTATGTTCTCTACCTACCTAGTGTATGAAAGTCAATCTCAGAAATATCAGATAGTTGACTTGAATTCATCATTACCCCAAACACTAGGACACATTTAATTTCTCACAAATTAATACCTCTTAACAGGTTGATGAAGGCAGGGATGTTTTATCATCTGACTGTGGGCTGGCTAATAGGCTTGCATAATCTATTTTAAACATTTCTAATAATTTGTTTTATGTTTTGAAGGTGGCACACTGCAAAATCCAGATTTTTCTTCTTCAAGATATCAAAGGAGACGACAAGCCAGAGAGAAAAGAAGCAGTCAAGGAATGCAGGATTGAAGTAATTCTGTAAAATCTTTGTAGATCGTAACCTGAAATTGACATTTTTGATTTTCCTAAGCGCTTCAAGCACTTGGATCCAAAAACAAGATAAAAGGTAGTGTACCTCAGAGTAAGACGAAATACTGGAAGTGAGTTGAAGATACAAGTAAACATTTTACAAAATCTTCAGGGATAATTAAATTTGACAACGAAAAAAAAATAGCATTTTGTGCTTTTACATACAAAATTCGGAAGGCTGGATTGAACGATTCAAAAATACACACTTGCAAATTGTGTATGTTAATAGTGGCATCAGGTTATATTTATTCTTATAAATACAATTTTCTCCTCTTTTGGGAGAGTTTTCTTAAACTATTTTCATACGTCAACACCTCTTCTTTTCAAGAGGTCTGCACGTACCAGTGAGAGTAGTACAGAACAGCTGTTTACACAGTAGGGAATAAACAGACATAAACAGACGCACATAGAAAAGAAACCAGCAACTGTGAGAAGTTATCCGTATAGCAATGGCCACTACAGTAAGACAGTACTGCGCCCCAGTCATGGCAGTCACCAAGCAGAATGGGCAGGCCAGTTCAGCGGACCTCCAGTCGGGATCGCAAGCAGAAACGGTGCTCAGTGCCTCTCAGAAAGGAAGCAGTATACCACACACAAGTGGCGGGATCAGGTAAACCACAAAATACATACATATTGTGTACAATTGAATCCATGTCTTTGTTATTAATGTTGCAATGTTCTGGTTTTTTATTATATATTTCATCTTTCTTTCAGGTTTGGAGATGACTGGAAGAAGTCCCTGCAGCTCCCACAAAAAGATGCACGAGTGAAAACCTCAGTAAGTTAGACATTTGTGTAAATGCCTAACCCCCTTAGCACACACGTGCTATTTGTTTATCTCATTTGTTAGCCCTGAAGACTTTAGAAAATGTTCTTGGAAGAATAACAACCTAAACCCCAAATAATCATCTCTTTCAGGATGTGACCGCAACCAAGGGGAATGAGTTTGAAGACTATTGCCTTAAACGTGAATTGTTAATGGGAATCTTCGAAATGGGTTGGGAAAAGCCATCTCCTATTCAGGTATTGTGAAGCTATGCGAGTTAAGTGACACAGGTCTGTTTCAGTGTCGCCGGGTGTACGGTTTTCAAGCAGAAAATGGTGCGTCTCCAGTAGTGCTGATTGCATTTGTCAATACAGTGAGACAACGTTTTTTTTTTTTAAATTTTATTAATTAGTGTTGGGCTAATGTTAGCTTGGGTATTTTTCTATTTATTTATTTTTTTGACTTCATAGTAGTTTCTCCATCTGTGATGAAGCATACAATCTGGTGCCTTTCTCCAGCTTACTAAAATGAGCTTGCAAGTGTTCTTGCATTCATGATAACCTCTGACATTTATTTTTGGTGATGCCTGCACACGCACCTTTGCCATTATAGTAGAGCCAGAAACAGAAGTGCTATTTTGGATACAGGGTGGAAGAGTTTGTGCAACTAGCCAGTTGTGGGAATTCCTCTTTGTATACTTTAACAGTGTTTCAGACATGCAAATTAACAACACACAAAAAACAAACCAGTAAAGTTTAAACTTTGTGATATTTTGTTTAAATAAATGATGTGTAGTGGCAGTATGGTGTGCAAGGTTTCTGCTGGATGGAAAGATAATCTAAAGGTGTAAATGTACTGTGTTATGGATCATTCTTAGTATGAGTATTTATGAATCTCAGCTTGAAATATTAAATATTTTAGGAGTACCAAAAAAATAATGTAAATTAACATTAATTTGTGTCTATTATACATTATTTCCTTTATTTTGAAGGAGGAGAGCATTCCCATTGCCCTGTCAGGAAGGGATATTCTAGCCCGGGCCAAAAACGGCACAGGGAAGAGTGGAGCCTACCTCATCCCTCTCCTGGAGAGGATTGACCTAAAGAAGGATCATATTCAAGGTAAAATGTCTCTGAGAATCTGAGCAGAGAGTTTTAATATCCTTAATTTGTGTCTAATAATTGTGGTTTGTACTGTCATTATTATCTTCTCTTTTGTTCGTGTGCTTTTGTTACATAACCCTTGCATGTAGTCAATGGTTTTGAAAGTGAGAAAAGTTTGAGTATCCCAGATTTCAAGGTAACATGTGAACAGTTCAACAGTTTGATGTAGTGTTTCAACATTATGCATCAGAATAATACTTTCTCTCACTCTCTCACTCCCTAGCCATAGTACTGGTGCCAACTCGTGAATTGGCGCTGCAAGTGAGCCAAATCTGTATGAACATGAGCAGGCACATGGGGGGCGTGAGGGTCATGGCCACTACTGGTGGAACCAACCTAAAGGATGACATCATGCGTCTGGATGAGATGGGTGAGCACAGTTCACCCAGCAGTTTAAGAAGACCATATTAAAATAAAATACAGAAAAGCTCAGCTGCATTTTCTGAATATATTAGGTTAATGTACATATGACATTTGAAGAACATACTGACAAATTTGTCATTATTTTTATTTTGTTCGGTTTTTTTTATTTCTCTGCCACTCTGTAGTGCATGTGATCATAGCTACTCCGGGCAGGCTGCTAGACCTTATGAAGAAAGGTCTGGCCAAAGCTGACAAAGTCCACATGATGGTGATGGATGAGGTAGGTCTGTTTACCTGCATGTAAAGTTTTAATTTACAAGGATGGAGCTATCAGACTGTCTTATTGAGAAACACATTGAGTATAAGAATGTCAGAGGTGTCAAAGGTTTATATATGGGGCAGTGTAGATCTACTGACCAGAAGGTTGTAGGTTGTTGGGCCTTGAGCAAGGCCCTTAACCCTCAACTGTTCAGCTGTGAGTCAGATAAAATGTAAGTCACTCTGGATAGTCTTCCAAATGCCATAAATATAAATGTATACTAAGGTTTATATCTTAAATTACTCCATATGCAGAATTAATGCTCTGTCCTGTGAGTGTCTTAATCTCATTGTAATCATATCTCTTTCCTTAGGCAGACAAGTTGCTCTCTCAAGACTTTGTCATCCTTGTTGAGGATATTATTTCTTTTTTGGACAAGAATCGTCAAATTCTGCTTTATTCTGCCACGTTCCCCGTCACTGTACAGAAATTCATGGTGAGTGGCACAACCAGGAAAACATTGTAAAGAGGCTGTAAAGTATTTTATTCATTTAGGAATTGAATTTGTGCATGGTTTAACCTTTCCTCTTAAAATACAAATGTTTTCACAAAGTGATATGTTAAGTTTACAGCATAGAGTTATGAATGTGCATTATTGTGAATATTCTTTCATCTCTGAGTTAGTGCTTTTGCTGTCCTCTTATATAACTAGGATTATGAATCCTATTAAATATTGGATTGGTACTTTAATATAAATGTCTTTATCCTGTATAAATTTCTGCTCTGTCTGTTTTTCTCTTAAGTTTTTATTTTATTCTCTTGTTTTGTACAGTCAAAACACCTAAAAAAGCCCTACGAGATCAACCTGATGGATGAGCTGACTCTGAAGGGCATTACTCAGTACTATGCGTATGTCACAGAGAGACAGAAAGTTCACTGCCTCAACACACTTTTCTCCAGGGTAGGACAGGAAACTGACTGCTTTTTACTCTAATTTCTTCTTATTACTTTTACATTGAGTGTTTAATTCCTTCTTTGTTTTTGGCCTTTATTTAAATTAGGCCAGTTCAAGGTGTCATCATATTTAATTATAGTATATCATATATAATATCTATTTATGCATGGGCATTTGAAATGATGCATACATGTATTAAAAACATATTTTTGTTATCCATATAAAATGTCTTTTGCCAAAAATGCAATATTAGAACAAATAGACTCCCATACCTCTTGATATAAAAACGAGCAATGAATAGTAATTGATAGGATACAAAAGCAGAAAAAAAGCATTGTTCAACTGGAATATTCAGTACATCTTGCCTATGTAGAAGTTAACATAACAGTATTATTTGTGCTTTTATGAGAGCTTTCTGAGCCCAGTAAGATTTTAAAAGATTTTAATTCAGTAGCTTGGTAGGATTGCCTTTCAGGAGGAAAGAGTTGAAGATAACACGTGTTTTTTAATTACTATTTTAAAATGGGCATTGATACTAATATCAAAGACAGTTCTGTACTATCATGAAAACCATCTGTATACACACTGAGGTAAATGTTTTTTGGTTCATATAAAAAAAAACCTGATTGTGTTCCCAAGAACAAAACATGACCCAAACACATTTGGTCTTGAAAATAAGCATGACTACAACTATTTAAACATTGTTTTAAAAGACCCACTTTAAAATAAAGGCTGCAGCTTCTATTATGTTTCACACTGGAAGCCAAATGACTCAAAACAATCAATGCAACTCATCCAAACGAACACCACGATTCTGCAGGAAAACTTTAGGTGCAAGTACAAGGTAGATATGATATGAAATGAAAGTGAGTGAAAAAAATACTGAGGAGAAAACAAAGTATGTGGCTGCCAAATGAAACTGGAAACTCCAGCAGCGTTTTTCTCTTGGTGGTTAAAAAGTTTCTCTGGCCTCAAGCTTGTTCACCTTTATTTTTCCCCTCTCAGAAACCATTAAATGCATTACTGATAATTATCCACCACAAGTAGTGGCTTATCTTCCACAATGAAATAATAAAAACGCACATCCCACACCGCTTCAGTAAGTTTGGGTGGCCTTCTGTCCCACTTTCAATGCGTCCATTCAGACTTCTTCCTACAGTTACGCTTACAGCTGATGTGTAATGTTGGCTAGCCAAAACTCTTAGAAACAGATTTATTTCTCCTGGGAAATGGTTTGTGAAGGAACTTCTCTTTTAACATCCTAAACAGATAGTTTTGCTTATTGTGTGAGCAGCCATGATTAATACATGTATGTAGTGACCCATAAGCATTCAGTTACCAAAACGTAAAGTGAGAATTTGGCTCTATTTGGAAACAGTCTCTTCATATATAAATACACAAGTTTAGAATAAGTTGAGTTACTGTTCATTTCTAATTTATTTTTATGCTCTTTTATTTAGCTCCAGATCAACCAGTCTATAATCTTCTGTAACTCAACCCAGAGGGTGGAACTTTTGGCTAAGAAGATCACACAATTGGGCTACTCCTGTTTTTACATCCATGCAAAAATGATGCAGGTAACTTTTCAGTACATGACGATTATTAAAATGACCTTTTTAGCCATTTGTCCTGAAATGTGTTATTCCTCTCTGTTCAGTAGGAGTACATTTAGTTAGACAGTGAGATCTTTGTTAAATAAAAATGCTTGTATTATAATATTACAGGAATACAGAAATCGTGTGTTCCATGACTTCAGAAACGGTCTGTGTAGAAACCTGGTTTGCACAGGTCAGTATATTTTGCTCTTGAGACAGTGGTGCATTTAATCACACATGTATACGTGTGTGTATA
>JAOVVG010000047.1:19159284-19178782 GCA_028566375.1 Leptodoras nelsoni | reverse complement strand
GCAGAAATCCAGTATCTCAGATTATTAGAATATTTCTTTTGTGAACAGCCAGCCTTTTCAGCAACGACCTTCTGTGGTCTTGTGGAGGGTGTTGATGATCATCTTCTCCACAACTGTTGAGTCAGCAGTCTTCCCTGTGATTGTGGTTGTGTGTGCTGAACTAGACCAAGAGATACAAGGCATATATATACTGTTTGAGATACTGGATTTCTGATTTTCATGAGTTGTAAGGCATAATGATCCAAATAAAAAAAAAAGTACATATACATATGTAATGAATATAAAATGACAGTTTACCTTTTTCAAATTAAATTATGAAAAAAAAATAACTTTTTGCACTATATCCTAATTTTTTGAGATGCACTAATAGTGTACTTTCATAGACTTGTAGTATAATCCACATTATAGTTGCAGTAAAAAACAAAACTTATTTGTAAACTACTACTCTTAAACCTAAAGTATACTCACAAGTATACTTTTATAAACTAAAAGTGGGCCAATTTGGTCCCAAAAAATATTACAATAGTACACCTATGAGTTTACTATTAGTACATGGATATTAGTGTACATACTACATAAAGTATACTTGGGAAATATATTTGAACTTTACTCAGGTTTCCTTAATAAAATGAATACTATACTTTTTTGTAATGGTATGTTTACATTGCAGATGTTTCATGTGGAGTAGCTAGCAATAAAAGTAGCAATAAACCTAATATTAGCTAATGATGCTATGATAGCTGCTAGAATCAGATACAGACTAAAGTATATGGATCTGAAAGGCAAGCCAGCTGTAGCTTGCTT
This sequence comes from Leptodoras nelsoni, assembly GCA_028566375.1. NCBI lineage: Eukaryota > Metazoa > Chordata > Actinopteri > Siluriformes > Doradidae > Leptodoras > Leptodoras nelsoni. The sequence goes on along the minus strand of JAOVVG010000047.1, from coordinate 19,177,978 downwards.
TCTGGATAACTGCTCCTTCTTAGAAGGTAAGGCATTGTGCTGAAATTTCACTGGCACCTATCAGTGATAATGGCTAGTTTGACTTGGTTAATAATTGTGTACTATAGCTTTGTTTTGGAAAACGATTGCTTCTTTAGTCTAAAAGTGACAATGTTTCTTTGTTTGGAGTCAGGAAACCATGTCACATAGTTACGCTATCTGTTAATATAAGTATATCTTATCTGATAGTAAATTATCTTATCTAATCATGTTGCCCTTTGCTTGGGAAAAAAATATATTGCTTATATAAATGTTTATAACAGAAGCAACCGTCTGACAGTCTTGAGGATGAGGATATCATGAGGATGTAGGTAAACCATATTTCAATTCATTTTCAAATACTTGAGTTGGGCACTCATATTTCAATAATCTATTGATGTTCAGCTTGTTAAATACTTTTGCTTTTATTAGATTTATGTCAGATTCCGATCACCATGAAAGATACAGAGATTGCTATTGTTGGCATAGGATGTAATTTCCCTGGAGGTATGTTTATTAAACTGAAAACATTCACTTACACCAAACTTTCAGCAAGCAATTTTTTTTATTGTTGCATTTTGTGTACAAATAAAATCTGCTTTTTTTAGGTGAGGGGCTTGATCATTTCTGGAATGTCTTGCTTGAGGGAAAGAACTGTTCAGTGCAGATACCATTCGAGAGGTTCGACCTGAACGAGTGGTATGATCAGGATGACAGTAAAGCAGGAAAGTCACGGACAGCAAAAGCTGCATTAGTTGATGGGTAAGCCTTGCAATCTGGCAAAAGATGCAACATATCTTATGTTGAAATTTATTAATAGGGAGTAACCCCAGCCTTTTTACTGATCAGTGATCAATTATGATGTAGGTTCTTAAAGGACTGCTTTATTTTTTAACACACCAAAATGCTGTGAAGTAAATAAGCATCTGTACAGCATACCTATAATGACTATTGATACATATATCATTTAAATTCATTTAAATTTAAATTAAAAAATTTTAAAAACATAAATTTTATTCATGCTCATATTCATGCTCATAGATTGCATACATATTCAGTTGGCGCCACTTAAAATTGCACTATATGTTATTTCCAGATTTAACGAATTTGATCAGAGATTCTTTGGCATCACCGATGCTGAGATGGAGCAAATGGATCCACAACATAAGATGCTTCTGCAGTGTACTTACAGGGCACTGGAGAATGCTGGGATGCCCATGGAGAAGGCCAGTGGGAGCAAAACAGGAGTTTTTCTGGGTAATGATCAAACCTGTTTTGATGATTAACAATGGTGTATTTTCTGTACTATAGTAATAGATAAGAATAACATAAAAAAAATATGTAAAAATATGTGTGATGTTTCAGGCCTGATGAACAGAGACTATGAACTCACTATGGCTAATGTCAATCCTGTAATCATTAACCACTGCACTGGTACTGGAATAGCCATGAGTATAGCTGCCAACAGAATCTCCTATACCTTCAACTTTACTGGACCTTCTTTTGCCATTGACTGTGCCTGCTCCTCATCTCTCGTTGCCCTTCATTTAGCCTGTCAAGCCATGAGACAAGGTAAAATATCTTAAAAATGAATGTGTAGTTAACTCCAGAATTACTGACATCATGCATGAACATGTGCATAAATATATAAACTGAATAACTTGTATAACATGTGATTTAATGAATAGGGTATCTGTATAACTAAAAAAACTAAGCTTTAATGGAAAGGGTAGCTGTAAAATGCTATTTTAGCATGTTTTAAGTGTTTCTTTTTAAAGACTTAAAATTTGATTAAGCTTGTTAAGTGTAAATGTTTGTAATTGCAGGATGTGATGTGTGTACTGTGTGACTCTTACTAGAATATTTTGAGTCAGAGGTCATGAAAAGCATGCAAGTACAAAAAAAGCATACCCTTTTAAGCCTACATGTATCCTGCCATTGACTTGTCTATTATTTGAATACCATGAAGGCAGTTGCATGCTTCTTATTTATAAACTCTATTTACACACTATTCTGCCCTTGATTTACATATGTTCTTCAGTTAAACACTTCTGAGGGCTGTATTACATCATGTGCCACTATATCTTAAAACATTATATTGCATTTTAAGTCACCAGTGGGTCTACTGTTAGCATTGTCCATGCACAAACACAGTTCAACAATACCAGTATTTGTGACATTGTTTTTAAACTGCAATAACATTTGGAACTCTGTATTACATTGTGTGGACGAGCATTTTCTGTGATTGGAAAGAAGCAGATTGAATTGCCGCAAGGCTCATTCTCACATGTGGCTCATTAGCGGCAAGTTAATTTATGTGTATGGGTCTGTGTGCTTTCAAAGAGAGTTCAGAGCGGAGCAGTACAGAGCTGTGGGTGTGCATGTGTGTGTATAGAAACAAATAAAAAACATGCTGTGATCAAGTCTGGTAAATAATTGTCTCAGTAAGACTAAAACAGAAATTAAGATGAATAAGTATGCTTAGACTGGAAATGGTAGTGTGTTCCAGCCCCAGTAAACACCTGCAAACATTTTACATTCATTTAAAACTTTTTTAATGGATTTCAATGGCATTCACATTGTACATGTGGATGTCTGTTCCACGTTTTCTGGACAGCCAAAATATGTGAGTCTATTTCTTTTTTAAATAAATAATGCCATTTGATGTGACTGAAGTGCGTAGGGTAGAATACACATAAATGAAATGTGCATAACTGGAGGCATGCAAATTATTTGGCTATTATTCTTTATTATAAATTTAAACTCGGTTTGTCTGTACTTTATTCAACAGGAGACTGTGAAATGGCTGTATTTGGTGGTGTTAACTGCATTTTTCAGCCAAGAGTATTTGTGGCTCTAAGCAAGGCAAAGATGATCTCGCCTGATGGAACCAGCAAACCATTCTCCAAGACAGCAGATGGCTATGGCAGAGGAGAAGGCTGTGGTGTAATCCTGTTGAAGCCTCTGGAAAAAGTATTTCACTGCATAAAAAAGATTCCCTATTATTTACATATTCAATCACAGTGATTCTTTGAAGATAATAATAAAAATGTATGTACATAATCTGACAGGCTCTACAAGATCATGACAACATATGGGGCATTATATGCAAAACAGCAGTAAATCAAGATGGCCACACTGTCACTCCAATCACAAAGCCATCTATGGTCCAGCAGGAGGAGCTACTCAATAGAATCTATTCTACAGGGACCTACCTGTCTGATATCCAGTATGTAGAGGCTCATGGGACTGGGACACCGGTGGGAGATTCAGTAGAAGCAGAGAGCATCTCTAGAGTCATTGCCAAGGCACGACCCTCAGAAGTAGGGCCACTTCTTATTGGCTCAGTTAAGAGTAACATTGGACACACAGAATCTGCAGCTGGAGTGGCAGGACTGATTAAAGTTCTTCTGATGATGAAGTATGAAACCATTGTACCGTCAGTGTTTTACTCAGAGGAAAGTTCTAGCATAGATGTTCAAGCTCTCAATCTAAGAATTCCCACCAAAGCTGAGAAATGGGTCACCAGCAGAGGTTCAGTGAGAGTTGCTGGGATAAATAACTTTGGATTTGGAGGCACAAATGCTCATGCACTTGTAAAGCAGCATCTTCAGACCAAATCACCAGAAAAGGCTGTCAAGAAACAACACACATTTTTTGTACTTTCTGCAGCATCAGAGAAATCATTGGCAAGGATGATAGAAGACACTGTAGAAAATATCAATGCAAAGAATATAACAGATCTGCAAAGCCTGGCATATACATCCAGCTGTAGGAGGAGCCATCAGAAGCATAAATACAGGAAAGCATTTCACATATTATCTTTGACTGATTTGAAAGAGAAACTTTTGCATGCTCAAGACAAAAAGAGTGTCCCTGCAAAGCAACAACCAAAACTAGTGTTTGTGTTTTGTGGAAATGGTGTTACTTACAGAGGTATGTGCAAACAGCTACTAAAAGAGGAATCAGTTTTCAGGAAGAAAGTTAGAGAGATTGAGGATCTTTTCCAAAGATACATGAAATTTGGGCTAGTAGAGGCACTGGAAGGTGAGGTTGGTTTCTCAGAACCTGAAATTATTCAGCCTCTCCTCTTTGCCATACAGGTCGCCATTGCTAATCTACTAATGCACTGGGGGATTAGACCGGATGCTGTTCTTGGACATTCTGTTGGAGAGGTTGCTGCTGCTCATTGCTCTGGTCTGTTGTCACTTGAGGATGCAGTAAAAGTGATTTACTTTCGCAGTAGTTTGCAAAGTAGAGCAACTGGAGGGAAAATGCTTGTTGTAAGCAACATGCCTGTGTCAGATGCATTGAAAATCCTCCCTTCTTACTCTGGGAGGATTTGCTTGGCAGCACAAAACAGCCCTCAGTCATGCACACTTTCAGGAGATGAAGATGCCATTGTTCATTTGCACAAGAGTTTGAGCAATTCAGATGATGGCAAAAATTTATTTCTGCATGTTTTGGATGTGCCTGTTGCTTATCATAGTCACATGATGGATCCTATTTTGGAAGACGTAGAGAATAGTATAGGCCAATTACATGCACAGATCTTGGAGACAGAATTATTCTCAACAGTGTCAGGAGAAAAGGTGTGCCCAACAGATTTTGTTAACGGTAAATACTGGGCAAGAAACATCCGTGAGCCTGTTGCATTTGAAAAAGCACTAGAATCAGTTAAACAGTCCAAGAATGCAATATTTGTTGAGATTGGCCCAAGAAGGGCTTTGCAGAGAAACATCATTGAGACTCTAGGGAGCGACACAGTGGTGCTCTCCTCAGTGCAGCCAGATAAAGATGTTGAGACATTGCTGACTGTTGTATCCAAACTGTTTGAAGTGGGAGTCAATATAGATTGGGACCAGTTCTACAAAGGATGTGAGATGGAGCCAATTCATTTTCCAAGGTATCAGTTTGACAATGCGAGGAAAGATGTACTTACTGAAGCAACCCTCTCTGGTGACAGTTGTATCCATCCTGTAATTACACAGTTAAGTAAAAATGGCTTAGATTTCAGCTGTGACCTCTCCTCTGGGGAACTGTCCTATCTGTATGATCATAAACACCAAGGTGTTGTTATTGTCCCCGGAGCATTTTATGTTGAATTAGGCTTAGCAGCTTTCATGACAAGTGTAAAACCAAAAATGCCCCTCAGATCTCTGCAGCTCAGTGTAAAGTTTCACACTCCATGTGTTTTGTCACAGAATACACCCAATGTTAAAGTACAATTGGCTCCAACAGAAAGTACAGCAGGACATAGCTTCCAGTTCAAGGTGCACTCTTTGTCAGTAAACTATGCATCAGGTAAAGTTGAGTCAACGCAGATCAGACTGCCTGAAGTGTCATACATATCACTGAACAGTATCTCTAAAAGATGCCAGTCTGTTGTGAGTTCTGAGGAGTTCTACAAGAACCTATCTTTGGGTGGATTTGAGTATGGTCCTGTTTTCAAAAACAAAGGAAATGTTTATTATGGAGAGGAACTTGGAGAAGCATACACAGTTGTTACTGTTCCTGATGAAATATTCCCCCAGGTGCATGACTACTACATTCATCCTGTAGTCTTAGATTATCTCATGCAACTTCTTCCTGTTACAGGAACATATCATTTCTTGGGAAGGTCTGGATTTCCTTCACAAATAGGCAGCCTAACTGTGTTTGAACCACTGCAGAAGGAGATGGTCGTGTATTTGAGAGCAACACATATTGGAAATGAGGAACTTAGCATTTGTGGTTGTTTTGTTGACAAAGATGGCAGGGTTTTGGTTGAACTCAAGAATGTAATCATTACCTACCTAGGAAATCGATCTCGTGTTGTAGAGGAGTATTTTTATCACAACAGTTACAGCACTGTTTCAGAGCATGAGAACTCCTTAACACCAAAATCATTGGTTTTTGCTGATCATTTAGGAATTTCTACAGGCCTACAACAATACTTAGACCCAGCATCAAAATACATTTCCTGCACACATACCAAAGTACTGATAGAACATGGTTTTGAAGTTTTTCTGTCTGACTTGAAGATCCAAAATGCCAATACAGACTTCCAAGAAGTGTTGTTCATGTGGGCTGATGCGGATTTAAACTCAAACAAAGCAGAGAATGTGTTAGAATGCATGGCTAGTTGTTGTGAGGTTTTCCGGAAAATTGTTGCAGGCCTTAAGGCAATGCATTTCCAAAACTCCATCAGGGTAGTAACCTATCGGTCATCAGGAGAAACAATAGACCACATCAATCCTGGTTTTGTACTGTCTGGAATGACAAGAGCATGTGCAGCTGAATTGTCAGACCTCTCCTTTCAGTTGATAGACATTGATTCTACTAAAGACATTAAAGCCTTGGCTGAGATCATCAGATCATACCCTTGCAGTAAATACCCAGAGCTAGTCATAAAAAATGGCCAAATTCTTAAGCCTCAGATTACTCACACAGCAATCTCAAATGGCTCATGTGAAAGTGTCCACAAATCACAGTGTGAAAGCTTCATCTTGCAAACCTCTGATGCCTACAGAGCAACAAGCCTGTCAGCAGTTGGTTCTGATGAATGTATTCAACCCATTCAAGGGAAAAATGTGGAGATCCAACTCTGTAAAATTTGCATGCACTCCTCCGACTATTTCCCAGTTAGTGTGTCTGACCTTAAATTTGGTCAGACACTGTACTGGAACAAACACATCTCTCAGAACCACAAACTTTTAGCACTTGACTTCAGTGGAATTGTCACAGCCGTGGGAAAAGATGTGAAAGAGCTGAAAGTGGGAGACCATATAGTTTGTTGTTACCCTGTTGCTGCCTCTAGCAAAGTTGTTATTCCAGCAGATGCATGCTACAAAACAAAGAGTTTCCCATTTTTGAAGGATACTCCCTGTGTATCTTACATTATACTTGCTTGGGAGATCTTACACTGTGCCCTACCTAAGGCCAGAAGTCAGAAGTTAGGCATTTTCTCTGCTATACCAGACTCGGTTCTGGTGAAAATCTTAACTGTGACAGCAGCCAAATCAGGTTGGAGTGTCACTGTGGCCAAAAACACTGATCAAATATCTCATGATTTCAGTGAAATGGCAGGAATTGTGCTTTTGCCTCCATATGATGAAACTGTCATTACAAATGCAAGTCAAATTCCAAGTGTTAAAGACATTATTCTTGTTGCTGACAACCAGCCAAACAACTGTGTCAGTCAGCTTGCTTTTAGAGGTCAAAATAATGACATTCATATGAAAATCCTTTTTACATCAAACCTCATGCAAAAGCAGTCTATTAGAGCACGAAAATCACATATGTTTCATTGGCTAAAAAACTTGCATTTGGACAAAAGATTTGTGGCTTTTAGGAAAAACACCATTCAGATTTCAAAAAGAGGAAACACGGATTGCTTGCCCTCAGAATCATACTTCAAATGTCAGACCATGCCATTAGTGGTCCTGAGTCATGACACCAAGGATGAACCTTCAGATATCCCACTGATACCAAATTCCAAAAAGTTGTTCCAGAAGCATTCTGTTTACATTGTGACAGGTGGTCTATCAGGACTTGGATTTGAGACAGTGAAGTTCATTGCTCAGAGAGGTGGAGGGACTATTGTTATCCTCTCTAGGAGTGGAGCAAATGATCAGATAAAACAGCAGTTAAATAATGTAAAAAAACAGTGTCAGTGTTTAATTACAAGTTTACAATGTGATGTTTCAGTCTCAGAGCAAGTTCACCAAGCAGTTGCTCAGATCACTAAACTGTTCCCATCCAAACCAATCAAAGGAGTGTTCCATAGTGCAGTAATCCTTCATGATGGACTAATTGAAAGCCTGAACAAATCCCTCTATGAAAAAGTCATGAGGCCGAAAGTGAATGGTGTAATTAACCTTCACTATGCCACCAAACACTGTGATCTGGAATACTTTGTGTGCTACTCCTCTGTCACAGCCTTCCTTGGCAATGCTTCACAGACAAACTATGCTTCTGCCAACTCATTCATGGATGCTTTCTGCCAGTACCGTAGGAACATTGGACTTCCCGGGCAGGCAATCAACTGGGGAGCTTTAAATTTGGGTCTCCTTTTAAACCAACACCATTTTCAAAGATTTCTGGAGTCAAAAGGAATGATGATCCTTGAAGTGACAGAAATTCACGATAGTCTTGAGCAGTGCCTTTTGATCAACAAACCTCAGCAGGTCGTGTGCAGATTCCATTTCAAGAACATTAGATATAATGTTCTGTCTCAAAACAAATCCCTCACCATGCGCTTATCAGCACTGGTGGAGGAAGAGCTCCAGAAGGCTAAAATGATCAACTCAAAACTTGAAAAGACTAACACAATCTCTTCACCTAGTGAATATATCAAATCATTGATAAGTGAAAATATTCACATTGAGCAAGATGAGCTGAGTGATAATGTTCAGCTGTCATCACTGGGCATTGATTCCATGTTAGCCATGACACTGCAGAACCTCATCTTCCAAGACAAAGGAGTGAATGTGCCTCTGGTAACACTCTTTGATCCTGATAAGACACTGTCAGACTTGGTTAAAATACTGGTGGAACTACAAAATGAGGGAAACAAAAAGAGTAGCAGTGATGTTCTCCCTGTTGTGGAGATGACAAAATTCTAGTACTTTTCACAGAAGTGGGTTTGTATCAGCATATGTTGATGTACAGCTTATGGTTTCAATTTAAATGCTGGTGTTTGTCATTTATGTACCATTCTGCATTTATATTCTTTGAATATAGCAGAAATTTATATTCATTGCAATTTTATCAAACCATTGTGCATATATAAACTAATGCTAGTGTTAATACTGATATTGCAATTAAATGGTAAATGTTCTTGGTGCAATTCTATGGCTGTAATACATATTGTATATTTTTGGGGTTATGTTGTGGGCTGATATCATTTGGTTAGCTATACACACTAGGTACATGCATTTGGTAACTAATAGCTAGTTCTATAGCAGTATTTAAATTTTATAGAAATTTTTAATTCCCAAAAGTTAATCTTACAACTGCATATTACATTCTATTTGTTGCTTTGTAGTTACTAAATAATTCATAGTAGTTACTAAATAATATGTATTAAGATTAATATCTGAACAATAAATCAGGGGTTTATGGGGTTAACTCAACTAATTGATGACTTTGAAAGAACCAGTGTGGTGTCTCTTGTTGGGGATGATGCAAAGTAGCTGAGGTAAAGAAGCTCTGCTTCTTCTTTGTAAAGGAATTTATTAATACAAATATCAAATAATAACAGAATCAGACAAGTATCGATAACAAGCTTTGTGCATAGATTGGAGAGCACCGTAGCCAGAATGTACTCTGAATTTTGCCACATGAACAAATTCCTTATATAGGCCAGAGACGGACTCTTGGCGTCATTCTGTCTGGCCTAAGTTACCTAGAAATCCTTGATATATAGATTCTGCTTTGTTTAAAATCACCACCAATTTGATTACCAAGAGGCCTCTTCCTGTATTGGCCCCCAAACTCAAGAAACACAAGACCAAATGGCCTCAGGCACTCCGAATGTCATGACTATACCTGATTATGATTAATTACCAGAGAGGCCTCAAGGACCTTTTGTGCATTACACTGAAGGCCAGATACTACACCAGCTCTACAACTGTGATATTGTTTGCCATCTCACCACACCTGTGGTTAACACATACACATGTGTTAATCCTTAACCAGGACCTAAAAGACAGTATGAATTGTAAATTTATTTATTTTGCTGAATTCTTATTTATTTCCTTTGATGAAACTGTTTGGCTATAGTGTTTAGTTATATTCAGTTAAATTCAATTATTCATTGTCAAATTAATTGCCCATTTTTTTTAACTTTGTATTAACCGTATATGTTTGTTTCTCAATAAATCATTTAAGTGAATTATGGACAATTTAAAAAACGGTCTGTTTTTCCCTTATTTCTATTCTGTGACTGCAATTCAATCCTATTTCTGTCCACATAATTTTGGGTCCTTCATAAAACAAACAAACATAATTAGCTGAATATTCTTAAGGGTCTATTCTTTCTCAATTATCTTTCTTATCAACATATGTCTGTTCAATATCTCAGACAGCTTTCTTCTCTTAACTCTGAAAAGTCCAATATAGTTTGAAATGAAATAAGATAAATAAGATGAATGAATGATGTTTAATCCTTCCTTTAATTTATTCAACAAAAGTCAAAGAAAGTAGAAGTGGCCTGTAGTAGAGTTTAACTCTTGTCACTTAAGCATTTGTGTTCAGAATTCTCATGCTAGGGTTTTGTTCTATAGATTTATTTATTTATTTATTTAGATTGTGATGATTCAGTGAAAAAAAATCCAAGCACTGCTTGTTATATCATATATATGAGCTTGTTATACATGTAACTAGCTCAGGATGGTGTAGCTGTGAGAGATTTGCTTGGTTGTAGTTCAAGTGGAACAAATGCATAGCTGAATTTTCTCTGTGCATTTATTTGGAAAGAAATCTACAGTGAGGCTTTAATAAAGAGCACAGAATTAAAAGGGCTCCTTTGGTGGCATAGTTTAACTAGAATATCTAATATTGTTTACAAGGGGTTTACCTTGGTTGGCTGTGATTTTTAAATAAAAGTAATTGATTTCCAATACACTATTGGTATGTTTTAATGGATCATTTTAAATTCAGATTCAGATTCTTCCTGTATATACATATAAAATTAGATGCGTCAGTTTTAAACAGAAGGACAGCGTGTTTATATTCACTCAATTTTGCAATGTTTCTTCTTCTTTAAATACATATAGTAGTATAAATATGGCATACTTTCATACTTTTGTGACTTGATCCATATAAGGCTGTCATTGGTCATTTTATATTTTTTTGTGTACAAATGTAACCCAGTTAAAAGAAACCTCTTATGTAAATAATGTTTTTTTTTTTTTTATGAAATTCCACCAAAATCCTGATTAATTGCCACATTATGTTATGCTCATTGATCTGCTCATGTTAAAGTGTAAAAGAGGTACTGCCACTTTAAGAGAATAGGGTGACAGTGCCATTTTCAACTGTGCCTCAGATTGCGAGCTGAGCTATCTAAAGTTCACTGTTGTCTTATAAAAATGGTTATAAACCCATATTGAGCGAGAATTGAGGTTATAAAATAAAAACACCTGGAAGATTTTTTTTTATGCTAGACATGTGCTCCATGTGCATTTTCACCTGCATTCTCTGCCATTAGGGAGCTGTAGGCCAGCGTGCAAACTGGTGCAAGTGTATTAACTCACAGCCTGTATGTATGGAGAGAGAGAGACTCGCTATGCACATTGTCTACAAATAATTGTTTATTTTTTTCTTCATCCAGAAACACAGTAAAAGGCCATTACCAACATCATTGCCTTGGTCTCATCTTTTCTGCTCACCAACCGTGGACCACCAAACACAACGCAGAGACCCTATTTTAATGGTTGTGCCACCAAGTAGACTGGCACAGACACACCCGTTACACGAAGAAACAACAAATTTTTATTAACATAGTTGATTTTGGATATGCAAAATACATAAAAATTAACAGATTTTTTTCTTTACATACAACTCAAAAAACAAACAAAACAAAAAATGACCAATATTTTCACTGTACGTCATCTTGACCCCATGCCAACATGATTGGCCATATACATTATTCTACAATTGATCGCATAAGCATCATAGATTTAAGATCCAAAGACGCATGTTCTTCATGTTTTTGATTTTTCATCCTTGCTTTCTTTTAGAAGTGTAGCCAGTGAGTTCAGAGTGATGTTAGGATTGAGTAAAGTAGCAAGTGGAACATTCACCCCAATATCCTGATATAATTGATTCTGCAATGTCATGGCCAACATTGAATCAATGCCCAGTGCAGCAAGGGAGGTTTCACATTCAACCTCATATGAATCAACATTGCAAATGCCACTTACTGTGCCTCTAATGTAATCATCAAAAGATGACTGTTGATCCATCCTGGTTTCATTCACTGTTTTGACTTCAGACTCTTTCTCGATTAAGGCTGCTAGTCGGACTTTTAGAGAAGCATTCTGAGAGAGTACGTTGTTCCTCAAGTTTCTGAAGCTGAATTTGCACACAACCTGTTGAGGCTTGTTTTCCAATAAGCAGTGCTTTAAAGCTTCATGGATTTCTGGTACCTCCATAGTCATCAAACCTTTGGCTTCTAAGAATTTTTGAAAATCTCCTTTGTTGAACAATAGACCTAATTTAAGAGGTCCCCAATTGATGGACTGTCCAGCAAGTCCGACATTACGCCGGTAGTGGCACAACGTGTCTAGAAATGAATTGGCTGCTGCATAGTTAGCCTGGGATGCATTGCCAATAAAAGAGGAGATGGATGAATAACATACAAAATAATCAACTTTGCTGTTTAAAGTAGCATAGTGAAGGTTCAGTGCACCACTGACCTTTGGGCGCAAGACTTTTTCAAAAAGAGACTTATTAAGTGTTTCAAGAAGCCCATCATGCAGAACAGCAGCACTGTGAAAAACTCCTTTTATTGGACAAGAAGGGAACCTTTTCCCAATGACAGTGATGGCATCCAATACCTCATCTGATACAGACACATCACACTGGAGAGTGATTATTCTTACCCCATATCTCTTTTTAAGGTTGTTGATATGTAACTGTGCCTCCTCGGATGGCATACTCCTTGAGAGTGTAGCAATACACTTCCCACCCCAGTGCGAAATGAACTTGACTGTTTCAAATCCCAATCCAGATAAACCCCCTGAAACTATGTACACTGCAGTTTTTGAGAAGAGCTGCATTGGTCTGGGTTGTAGATATATGTGAGACTTTGCCATAGACCCACTGTTATCCAGAACAATCAAGGATACAGTTTTAGCAGAGAAGTATGATCCAACATTCTCTGTTTCAGCTTGGGCAGGCTGAAAAGTCTTGCTTTGTAAGGATAAACATTTGCTATCCAAGTGCATCATTTTTAGCCATTTTTGTACATCAGATCTCTGTGTTTTGAGATGGGATTTCTGAAAAATGTTGCACAATTTAACAAAGTGGAAGCACATATTCTCATTATCATTTGGAAGAATGCTTGTTGGAGGAACATTATTGTCACAGACAAGAAACATGTGCTTTGCACTGGCTTCACTGCTTAACTGCGCCAAGAATGCCTGGTCATAAGGAGGTATGAAGACAAAAATAGAACACTGGTCTAAACATTGGCCAAGTGCATTCAATTCCATTTCTGTTACAACATTCCATCCTGATTTGTTCGCTATGATGGTTAACACTTTCATCAGAGCAGAGTCTGGAGTTGTGGAGAAAATACCCAAGGTTTTGTTTTGTGTGACCTTTGCTAATGCACTGTGCAAAATCTCCCAAGCAAGTATAATATAAGAGATACAAGGTGTGTCCTTCAAAAACTGAAGTCTCTTTGTTTTATAGCAAGCATCCTCTGGAAGGAAAACCTTGGAGGCTGCTACAGTGGGGTAACAGGAGACTATATGGTCTCCCACTTTCAGTTTTCTTACATCTTTTCCCACAGCTGTGACAGTCCCACTAAAGTCAAGGGCTAAGAGTTTGTGGTTCTGAGAGGTGTGTTTGTTCCAGTATAATGTCTGACCAAATTTAAGGTCAGACAGACTGACTGGAAAATAGTCTGAGGAGTGCATGCAAATTTTACAGAGCTTGATCTCCACATTTTTTCCACCAGTGAAATCAAGCAAGTCATTAGTTGGTACGGCTGACAAGCAAGCTATTTCATATGGGTTAGCAGTCTGCAGGGTGAAGCATTCAGACCAGGAAGAGTTTATGCCTCTGGCTATTTTATTGAGGGCTGTTCGTGTTATCACTGTTGATTGAACCTGCCCTTGACTTATCATCACCTCTGGGTATTCATTGCTTTTATAGGAGCAAATTACATGACCCAGTGTTTTAATGTCCTCACTTGATACTGTGGAAAGATCTATCAACTGAAAAGAAATTTCCGACAACTCAGCAGCGCAGGCCCTTGTCATGCCTGATAGCACAAATCCTGGACTAATGTAATCAACAGTGCTTTCAGAGGATCTGTAAGTTATGACATGAAGAGTGCGCAAGTGCTTGCACTTCCTCAAAGTCAAAACAATGTGACGGTAAAGCTCACAAATGTCAGCCAACTGCTCCTGTACTGTCTGGGTTTTAAAAAAACTGAGGTTTTGACAGCTCCAGATAAAGAGAATTTTCTCCATATCAGGTGTATGATCATCCAAGTGCAATAGAAAATCTGGAAATTGCAAAGAAGACAAACCTACATCAGCAGGAGAGAAAAATACAGACGATGGATGTAAGTATGCCTTCAGAGCATTAGCGATACCTAAAGTATCCTCAAAGACAACAGCTTTAGGTTTGCTGTGTATGCTGGTAACAGCAGGGACAGCCAATCTTTCATTATGAAAGAAATAAAAGTCAGCAACTTTTGCACCATCTCCTACTAGTGTGATTCTGACATCCTTCAGTTCAATCAGTATGTGTCCTTTTCTGTCTGTGAAGCAGCCACATACCTCAAAGTATTCTGGCATCTCCTGAGTAAGCCTCATATATATGATTATTTCCTTACACAGAGGAGCAGTTATAACCATGCTTCCAATTGCAGAGGGAAATCCTTTTCTAACAGTGCTGTTACTTAGGGCTAAAACAGAGGTCATCTGCAGAAAATAATCTAACACTACAGGGTGCAAGTAGTACTTGTATAACTGGGTTAGCAATTGATCTGGTATCTTAACATTGGCTACTGCTTCTTTGAAATCCTCTCCATACTGGATGTCACCCAGCTGTTGAAAGATGGGCCCATACTCAAACCCTGCCTGGCTCAGCGTAGCATATACCTGTTCTTTTGATATGACTGATAGACATCTCTTTGAAATAATGTCCAAGAGAATGTCTTGGTTATCGGTCACAGCGAGTCCTTTTTTATAAGAAATGGCACCTGATGCATGTGTTGTAGCAGAAGACAGTATCTGAAACAAAGTCTTGTCCTCATATGGCTCAAGCTGGACTTTCAAACAATGCGAACTCTTACTAAAAACAAGCAAATTCTGAAAATTTATTGTAAGTTGAAGTGAAGCTAGAGGTATCTTTGGGATCAGAGATTCTATGACAGAAGCCAAAGCCAGTTCAGTGTACAGGGCACCCGGAGCAATAACTACACCATTGCTCTTGTGCTCCCAAAGGTAGGGGGTGGTCTCTAATGACAGATTGCATTTGAACATTCTGTTATTGCGTTTATGAGGAACTATGAGAGGATGGGGGCAGAATGCCATCACCTCATTACCTTTTCTTACTTCCTCAAAGTATACATCATTTTTAAGGCAGTCAAACTGATAGACTGGGTATGAAGCTGGTGGTGACTGAAACCCATTATAGAACTGGTCCCAGTCTACAGTGACTCCGAATTCAAAGAGTTTTGATACAACAGTAAGTAAGGCATCTTGATCTTTATCTGGTTGGATTGAGGAGAGCACCACTGTGCCATTCCCTAATGTCTCCATAATGTCTCTCTGCAGAGCCTTTCTTGGGCCAATCTCAACAAAGATTATGTTCTTCTTATTACTGGCCACTGCTCTTACTGCTTGCTCAAATGCAACTGGATTTCTGATATTTCTTGCCCAGTAATCACCAGTTACAAAATCACCTAGGCAACATATCTTTCCTGTTACTGTGGAAAATAACTCACATTCCATTTCATGTTGATTTAAAGATCCAATGCTGTCTCTAATTTGAGTCAGTACTGGATCCATCATATAACTATGGTAAGCAGCAGGAACCTCCAAGACATGAAGGAACATGTTCTTTGCCTTAAACGAGTTCTTTAGCATTTGGTGCACACTATCAATAGCATCCTTCTCACCTGATAGTACACAGGACAGAGGACTGTTCAAAGCAGCTAGACACACTTTCCCTGCATATCCTGGAAGAATTTTCAAAATGTCTGACACAGGTATATTACCAACTACAAGCATCTTCCCTCCAGTGACTTTGCTTTGCAGAACACTCCGATAATAGATTACTTTCACTGCTTCCTCTAGAGACAAAAGCCCAGAGCAATGCGCCGCAGCAACCTCTCCAACAGAGTGCCCAAGTACAGCAGTAGGTCTGATACCCCAGTGCTTTAGCAAGTGAGCTGTGGCAACCTGAGTTGCAAAAAGGAGGGGCTGGACAATGTCTGGCATTGAGAAATCATCATTGTCATAGCTGCTTGCTATCTTCTGTAAAATGCTTGTACTTCTGTAAGTCTGAAAGTAGTTTTCTATCTCCTGGATCTTTTCTCTGAAAACAGGCTCCTCTTTCAGGAGCTGCTTGCACATTCCTCTGTACGTAACTCCATTCCCACAGAAGACAAAGACTACCTTGGGATCTGGCTTAATAGCGTCAAACTTAATGTTTAAGCTTGTTTTCAGCTGTTCCCCTAAGTCTGAAAGAGATGTTGTAACATACACTTTCCTATATTTGTGTTTCATGTGACTTCTTCGGCATGCTGATGTATACAAAAGAGTTGTTAGGTCAACTCTGTTTTCTGTGCTGATTCTTTGATATGTGTCAACAATACACATCTCAAGGGATTTACTTGTGGCAGCAGACAATGGGAACAACTTCCGTGAAATAGACCTTTCTAAGTTAGAGGATGTAGCATGTTTATATTCTCTAATGACAGCATGTGCATTAGTTCCCCCAAAACCAAAACTATTAATTCCAGCTACCCTTTCCATGGAACCAGTGCAATACCATATTTCACTGGTGTTGGGAATTCTTAGATTGAGAGCTTGAACATCTATGCTAGAACTTTCCTCTGAGTAGAACACTGAAGGTACAATGGTTTCATGCTTCATCATCAGAAGAACTTTAATCAGTCCTGCCACTCCAGCTGCAGATTCTGTGTGTCCAATGTTACTCTTAACTGAGCCAATAAGAAGTGGCCCTACTTCTGAGGGTCGTGCCTTGGCAATGACTCTAGAGATGCTCTCTGCTTCTACTGAATCTCCCACCGGTGTCCCAGTCCCATGAGCCTCTACATACTGGATATCAGACAGGTAGGTCCCTGTAGAATAGATTCTATTGAGTAGCTCCTCCTGCTGGACCATAGATGGCTTTGTGATTGGAGTGACAGTGTGGCCATCTTGATTTACTGCTGTTTTGCATATAATGCCCCATATGTTGTCATGATCTTGTAGAGCCTTAAAAGTATAATAAAACTTAAAAGTTGAATATACAATTTTAATGCATTATATATCTATCATACCAACATCACTAAAAATAACTTACTTTTTTCAAAGTCTTTAGAAGGACTATCCCACAGCCTTCCCCTCTACCATATCCATCTGCTCTTCTGGAGAAAGGTTTACTGGTGCCTTCAGGGGAGATCATTTTAGCTCTGCTGAGAGCCACAAACACCCGTGGCTCAAGAATACAGCTGACACCTCCACAAAGTGCCATCTCACAGTCACCTAGTGGGAAGAAAAAACATGTCTTAAACCAATACAACATAGTACAATGTACATAAAACATATTTTCCAACCACTGATTACCTCACCAGCAGTTCATACAATAATTTCAAATACCAACTAATTTCCATTTTTCTACTACTAATTTCAAAAGGATTTATGGTTTACTATTCCTCAAGAACATCCCATACCCTTGCTAATCTCCAACTGGATCATTATGAAAGAAGATAATAATCTTGTCTTGTTCTTCACTGGTTTTGTGTAGTTTAGGAATACTTTGGTTTTGGGACTTTTACTTGTAATGTTTATTAGGTAGTATATGGCTAAATTCTAGCAGTATTATAGCTCAAAGTAGCATGAATTCAGGTCTACCAGCCTTAGCTTTGGATATTCCAAGTTAATAACTAAGCTCTCTTGTAAGTCACTCTGGATCAGAGCATCTGCTAAATGCCATAAATGTAAATGTAAATGTCAGACAAACTATAATAAGACTACAATGGTACTGGAAAATCAGGTTATCAGGTGCTATCAAGCTATCTGCTTTTATTGGACACCGATAGTGTAAGAATTTATATTACACACACAGACACCCACACACACAATAGGAAATGCACAGCTTTGTTGTGCTGCACAAACCACATCACCACAGACAGAACTTAATGTTTTTATTAGCTCTAATAACTAAAGTCTCACATGTTCTCCAATAGGGTTGTAGACATGCATTTCTTTAAGTTTAGAAAGGCCTTACCTTGTCTTATTGCTTGACAAGCAGAGTGGATTGCAACTAAGGAGGAGGAACAGGCACTGTCAATGGCAAATGAAGGCCCAGTGAGGTTGAATGTATAGGAGATCCTATTGGCTGCTATGCTCATAGCTGTGCCTGTGCCATTGTAGTGGGTTATTGTACTTGGACTGTTGTTCAGTAGTGTTTCATAGTCTCTGTTCATGAGCCCTGAAAAACAGCATGACCATTATATATATATCTCACTTGCATTGTAAATTTATTTTAAAAAAAAAGCATATGTTTGAAAGCATACACATTAACAGTTTACAAGTTTACAGTATTTTTCCACACCTGCACAGTACTGTATGTGTATATATAACATGTATAGTACAGGCCACAAGGTTTGGACACACCTTCTCATTCAGTGTGTTTTCTTTATTTTCATGACTATTTACATTGTAAATTCTCACTGAAGGCATCAAAACTATGAATGAACACGTGGAGTTATGTACTT
>JAOVVG010000047.1:19117575-19129038 GCA_028566375.1 Leptodoras nelsoni | reverse complement strand
CTTTTAAACAAGTAACCAAATTCTCTCTTTTTATATGTGTATATTTTTCTTGACTCTGGGCAGTTTTGCATTGACACACAGCTGTTGTTTTTAGTCATCCATCCACAAGATGGTAGTAGTCCACCGAGTTCCAGTTTACATGCAGTTTAACATTATGCATGAGGTGGCAGTCAACCATTAAAATAAAGCAACACTTCATTTCATGCATGAGTTGATTTTTAAATCCTCTTCTTAGCCAACTTATTTTGGCAATCATTGCTCCTAAGAAGGTGAGATTTCTGCTATTGTTTTGAGAAAGGATTTCTAGGGATTGGTGCACAGCTGACGTAACCACGACATTCCACTGAAGATGGGAGTAAGCAGGAGGCAACCATGTAAAATAAAATTTTAAAAGGAGCTCACATAAGAGCTCAGATATGTTCTTCACAAAAAAACCCAACAACAACAGCCTTCTAGAGATAACCACCTGAATGTTCTTTCGGCGTGCTTCTGTGTGATGCTGGACCCGCACTTCGATAAAATGGCCAGTGAGATAATGAATATGCATTACTTCACAGTGTTGTGCCATATTTGAAATATAATACACCTGGGAGGCTTTAGAGGGCTTTCTGAGGCTCTTCTTTAGCACATTCAAAAGTGCTCAAGCACTGCTGAGGGGAGTAGCACAGGTAACATAGTGATTGGTCAGGTCAAGTGTTTACGCTAGAGAGAGCAGAGCAAGAGCAATCTTTGCTCAGCATCCTCTTTGTCTACACTTAGTGAAGATCAATGGCTCAATGACGAAGCCTGCTATATTCATTGCGACAATACTGATAACACCACTCCATAGTACGGAACTTTCATGCTTTTTTTAAGGTAAGAAGCACTTGCTTGGATAAAATCCTTTACATTTTAATCTTCATATCTCCCTCTTTCTCTCTCTCTCTCTCTCTCTCTCTCTCTCTCTCTCTCTTACCCATGTCCCCCACCCACACAGTAATTCTAAGCACAACAGCACAGGGTAGATAATTACAATTTCAAAACCATTTGCCAGATCATTACCACCTAATCCCCTGTTTCATCTGATGAGTCACGCGTCTCATTTAGCATGGTGCCGGACAGCTCAGAGTTCTTTTTTTTCTTTTTTTCATAAACAGCACTGTCCCTTGGTTTCCTGGCCCAAAACGACCATGAGGGCAGCAACAGTACATACACATCTACATCCACCCAAAAAAAGTATAGATCAATGAAAACATTTTTTTCTCTTGTCTCCTTCTTACTCCAACTATCTTGATGATTTGCCAGCTTTTTCGTTTTTTGCTCATTTAAAGTAATTTCAGAGTATATCCTTTAAGCATTTGTCAGCCAAGTACTTATTTGCAAACCTTTTATTTTCTTCATAAATAAATCATAACTATGATTTAATGATAAGTATATTTACGTGCTTGAGTTGTTCTCCTTCTATTTCCATTCAAATTGAATCGAAATGAAAACATTGTTTCATTCTCTCTTGATCATTTGGTAACGTCTACAAAGAGATTTCTTCTAACCAGATCAGAGACAATTAAACGTAAGGTGCACCTAATCTTTCAAGTGCGTTTAGTCGACCATGTGGTAAGCATGGACTAGATCACCATAGCAACAGTATGGAGCACACTGAATTGATACATGGGCTGGCTGATCTTCACTACTCTGTGTCCAAATATTGTTGAAAAATATTTTCTATTGTTTTTTCATAACTTTACAGCATTGATAATATTCCTGTCACATTTATATTGTCTGACCTGACAAAGTCCATTCCAATGATAGACTATAAGAGGCATTTGCAAGAGCCAGGTATTTCATTATTGCACATCTGAAGTGATTATAAAGAACCCAGCATTACATTTTGTCACAATTCAAGATGACTTATGAGTCTTCTCTCAAAAAAGGCAACAACATAGGGAAGATTATATCAAGCCAAACCATTATTCATTAATGGCAGTTTTTTATATATATTTTTCTTATCTTGAACAAATTAAAGCAAATTATAGTAAATTGACTCAATTCCATGATAAACGATCAAGGAATATGACTGCATATATGCTCAAATTCCTTTTAAATATAATATCTGTTCAGCCCAAACTATTAACATGGTAATTTGTTTCAAATATAATGCAGTTTATTGGTGTTTTTCCAGCCTCTCACATCAACAGCTGATATGTCACTGGCCTCTGCTTTGACCTCTTGACCTCATCCTGAGTGACCACACAGACCAGCCCAGTGTCGCCACCATGGCTGTACAGGTCCTTTGAAACGGATGGTTTTTAGTCCAAAAGGGCATAGCAGACCTTGCAGATGAGTAGGTGAGAACTCAATAAATCATGTCTGACTTGTGACCTAAGGTTCAGAGAGGAGAAAAAAGGGAGATCAATGACACAGCCCATGATACTGTCCCACAGCTCGTACTGTCCGCCTTTACTTCCAGCTCTGATTTGTTTGTGGAGTCTGGCCCTGGCTGAGGAAATGAATTTTAAAAGCAATCGATATATGACAGGAATTGTTTTCTCACAGTCAAATTGCGTTACTCTGACACTCACCACACTGGTCTTGATGATAGATGTGTACAAAACTGGAGAGTGATGTGATGGAATGCTGTGTTCTTCCAAAAGAGAGTGCTACACGAAAGGAATGTGTGTTAATCGCAAAGAAAAAGTCTTGAGGCATAGTAAAATTGATGCAGTGGGATCTCCTACATCCAGATACATAGCTGTAGTTGGCCCCCAGAATACTAGACCATATCCCATAATATAACTCAACAAATTATGCATTGAAGCATGCTACAGCTGCAAAGCCCAGGTTAAATGAATCGAGGCGAAACAGCAAAGAATGTATACTAAAGTCAAATAAATCTTTCTTCTTTATTTATTTTTCAGAATTAGGATCATAATGCTCCTTTTACAACAGTTCATGCCATGTACTATAAATGTTTATGACCCGTTTAACCCAGCCTGTCAGAATATAAATTATAATCTGTATAACAGGATGAATCACAAAATTCACAAGATTCCTTAATTTTTTTTTTCCAATTTCTCTATCATCTCTATTTGAACACGGACACTTAGCACCAGTGCTGTGCTGATTTAAGAGCTGTGACAGATATACATGCACACACAGACTTCTACAAATCTGGTGATTTGAATGTGTTGTGGGGTTAGATAGGTCGAATAAACAGTTATGTTTTGTTGTAATCCCTGTAAATCCAAGTCCAGACTACTTGCTATGTAGAGATGAGAGCTGTCACTCACAGCTTTAATCTTCTTCTCCCATCCACCTTTGGTTGATCCGCTTTCTGATGCAGCTTTGTGTGTGTGCGTGTGTGTGTATTTGGGCTGGATAGAGCAGATGGAGCTACGGAACATATTTGCAAGTGTTAAAATTATTGTAAAGAATGCAACATGCAATTACTACCATATACAAAAAAAGCCAAGAGTTTATTTTAGTTTTTCTTTTTTTCCCCCTTGGAGATAGCACTACTCCTGTGAACATTAAAAAAATCTGTTACCGATCAATCACCTGATTAACATGTGAAATGTATGTGTTTTTATTATATTGTGGTCACTCATTTTGCACGTGGTGCATGTTTTTCTCTAATGTGTTTTTTTCATTTTCCTATGTGATTTTTTTTACACATCTTTCATTCACATGTTAATTTTTCACATGTAGGGCATGAGACTTTGAGATTCCTCAGACAATTATGTTATTTTCATGTGTTAATATTTCATATGGTTTTATTTTCCTGATGTGATTTTTCATATATGATCGCATAATGTGTTCACATGATGAATGTTTAATTGAGTTCACAGGAGCAATTTCAGACTGTAAATGCAGAAACTTTCACGGGATCACATATTGTTCTTAATCATATCTGAAAAAAACACGTGTTTGCATTTGAAATGCATGTGATTTTTATTTTATCGTGTGGCCCCACAACATCATCCAAGCCCTGTATGAGAAGGACACACGTACAAGTACATCATCTTCACACTTCTCAGAATGGTAACATGGAAAATCCTTGGTAATGTTGTCCATATTGTCCATATAACCTCTCATTGTTAGTATTAGGCAAGAATCTTGTTAACATTTGCTCACATGTCAGTTCACACTGACAACAACTAAATTGCATCCTACTGCTATTTGTAGTGATCACATATGAACAATGACCATACAACTAGTGACATAGTAGAGTGGTTATTCTCTATTCCTGCATGGTGTATATAGTGTCCTGGTGTGTGTCTAGTCTGGTAGTAGTTATGAGAGATGAATAGGGGCCTCGCCTCATGTTGAACTAACTTTGATTCTGCTGTGTGTGGGAGAACCGCAAGGGTTAAGGCACATGTTCTGAAACAACAGATTGACACTGGCCCCTGAGGAAGATGAAAAGCTGCTCCATCAGCCTTGGAAAATGTTGGCATAATGTGTTTTTATTTACTGGAACTTTCTTTGAACTTAAACACTGCATGTTTTTTTTTGGCAAATCCTACAAAAACACATGGAGGCACTTTACTTTTAATTAATAGAAACTAAATAAATCAGTGATCATGTTGAGTTTAAATGGTTTTAATTGGTCATTGAAATTTCCATTTGTCAGTTATAATAGATAATGTTAGTGTTATGTTCAGTGTGTGTGTGTGTGTGTGTGTGTGTGTGTGTGTGTGTGTTTTCTTATTGACATTAAATAGTCTACAACGTCATGGGTTAAACAGAATGGCCCACCTTAAATATTCAACTCTTGTAATAATTAGGTGCCTTTGGCGAACTCAGTTATTTAGCATGGAACGTGCAGGCTGGCTGACAGGCTTTATCAAGAGCACAGGGCATAATAATCAGTCAAGCAAATGTCATTATCTCTCCCACACACTCTTGCTCATTAACCTAACTTTGAAAATGAGAGTTTTCATTCAGGGCATAAACAATAACAGGACAAAATGAAACAAAACAAAAAAACCTTCTTGATGTGTTGAGTGATAATGATTTGAGCGATACACCTCTTTACTATAATTGTTGGACCTTTTTTTTAGCATTTTCAAAATGGTCAGAGAATAAATGGATAAATTCTCAAAGGATGAATTCTCAAAGTTTGTGCTGTGCTTGACTACATGTGAGTGAAGCAGAATTACACATCATGTTGCTCTTTAGACTGGACATGAAATTCGCATGTGATCATTTTTTTCAGTTAGAAAGTTTTTAAATTGTCAAGTTGGAAAGAAAATAAGGGAAGTATATAAATTCTATAAGAGTAAGGCCAGTTAGCAGTTAAAATTTAGGCAATTAATTAAGCTTTTTGCTTTTTGGGATAATGATTAGATTTAGTTTTAGAAGTTGTAAAAATGGGATTTTTAGTAAGCTATTCCTTTAAAAACGAGCAATACAAAATAAATAACTATAAATACTGTACATGCACATATGGTTAGAATATATGTATGGTTTTTTTTTAAAGAAATGCTAGCATGGTCTATAAATGAATCCGAAATAGTCTAAATAATTACATAAATGAACGCTTTTGCAAGAATAGAATAAAATGAGTTGATTTCCAATTAAGAATGCATGTGTCTACTTTCAACATCATTAAACTACACGGTTACGGCAGGTGTAAATGAATACTAAACTAATTAATACCCTACAGCTAATATAATTAGTTTAACAAAAACACAGCAACTGTCCATTACTTTTTTTTCTCAGAACTGCCGAGAAAGCAGAAAAGAAGTACATTCTCTTCAATTAATTATGTGATTAATCATTTGGTGCCCACTCTCTCCAAATTACTCCCACTGGATTTTCCTAAACCAAGTTAAAACCGCAGCGCAGTCATCTGCCCAGACGTTCTGGGTGAAATGTAAATCATTTGCATTTAAGTGCAATAAATGCACACAGCTGGAAGTGCTTGCATGTACTAAACCAGTGAACACACTGTTTCAAATTTTACTTTGCATGTGGCATATTTTGGGTGGGGGAGTGGAGTTGCCTCATGTTAACATTTTTCCCCCTCACCTCTTCTACATGCTACATACAATACTTCTACAGCCTGGAAAAAATGTAAGTACTGTTGCAAGAATGTATTATTTAACATTTCCTCTTTTTTTTTTTTTAATTGTCTCCGAAAATACAGCTGAAACTGTTGCACTGAGTGAGGTAGCACTGTTAGGCTGAGATTTATGCTTGCTGGCCATGCAGTCAAGCTGAGTATTAAGGTGAGCAAAGCAGGAGTACAGCTGGCAGGCACTCGTACCATGAAAAAAAAACACCTCCTCCAACTCCTCAAAAAAAAACCCCCACAAAACCAGCAACACTGTATGTTGCCTGCAGCATGAAATGATGTAATTAGCAATTCCCTGCATTTTCTACTTCTTAGCAAAAACAAAATGTGCAATGACATTTGGCAGTTACTTTCTAAAGGATATTCACTGAATAAAATGTAAAATGAACAGGACTGTTCTCTAAAGTGATACTTTCATCTCTCCATCTCTCTGTTTGTTTTGTCTTTGCATGAGCATCCGAAATAACTTGCAGCTTTCTCTCAAATAGACTCCATGCTCTGTCGCTGCGCACCTCTCCATCAGCCTCATTCACAGAAAAACACACTACTACTACTACAGCCTGTAATAAAATCATTGTCTCTTATTGTCTCTACGGTTTATGTGTAGTAACAAGTAGGAGCGAAATTTCACACCTCAAAGATAAATACAGAGGCTCCCAGGCTGCATGTGTGAATGTGTAGGTAAACAGGTTGACACTGTAAGCACAGCTGAGAGCGCTTAACTCCGCTCCTGCTCTCTGTAACAGGCTCACTATTGTTCAGCAGTGATGCCTATGGCTGTTTTCCTTATGAAAATTAAACCTCGTTTCACTACATCAAGTACAAAAAGCCACACCAGCAAATAAAACACACACACACATTTGTACTGTGATACTTGTGAGGAATTTCCATTTAAATAATTATTACTGCAGCAAATTAACCCTAACCATAACCTTATTCTCAGTAATGAAAAGGCAACTTTTTGGATAGTTTATTTATTTTATTTTAATTTTTGTTAAAAGCTACAACGAAAAACTCTTTCCTTAAGGGGAGCAGCAAAATGACAAGACCAAAATGATCAGATATTCCTATCTTTATGGGGGCATTTTGTATCCACTAAGCTAAAAAAAAAAACATGCACACACACACACACAATCTGAAGAAACATCTGCTGATATTTTTTTCAACAATCAAAATTATTTGGACAGACATTTTACGAAACAGATTTAAAATGCTGACTTCTTTGACCCGTTGTTGTTTGTTGCTATACAATACATCACAATACAACATCCTTCCCCAAACATTAGGGTCGTCAAATTGGATCAAGACACTTAAAGCAGTTCATCACAGACAGTGGCTTGAGACTCGTTGCTATGGTGTTAACAAACTTAATATCACTGATGGCACACTACAGGATATCTAAACTCCATCTCTATTCTTTATTCTCAGTCTAATTATATAAGTAAATATGCTTTGAGGAAAACTACCTGTAGTGGAAGGGAGTGGAAATATCAGGCAGGGGGTGATAGATGTCTAATTTATGACATAACTACTATTAGTGATCTGAATTAAGGGCACAGATGGCAACCACTGCCACCACTCTAAGTACTCGTCTCGTACCTGCTTAAAGGACATTGTGATTGTCGGACATCTGTGCGCCAGGTTGGCATATAGCCCGCTCAGCCACATGCCACCATCTGTCCGCCCTGGCATTTCAGAGTGTGACTCCTTCTTCTGCTTCTTCATCCCTCTCTTTCTTCATCCGTCTCTTTAGGGCTCCCCTTTAACAAATGTCAATTGAAACAAGTAGGCAGATGATACCAGAGACACTGCTCACCCCCACCACACACACACACACACACACACACACACACACACACTCATCCAATGCCTCACTGCACCAAGCCCACTTCAGCCCAACAGCAAACACATGCCTGGCTAATCAGCTTAGCGTTTAGTGCCGACACTCTCTCTTTTTCTCTCTCCAACCCCGCCCCCCCAGTACCCAACTCTACACACACACGCAACACTTTGGTGCAGGATTAATATCTAATTATGTCAGGTCACTCGTCCAGATGGACCCTTGCTCATCCCTTTGTGTCCCCTTCACCTCTCACGCAGGCTCTCTGACCTCCCAAGTCGCTGTGGCAACATGTCTCGGTGTCCCTGCATGGGCAGGATGTGGGGATGGGACGCGCAGGTCCCTCTCTCAGTGAAGATTGCTGAAGGCCCAGTAGTTTGTATTCTGGGCCCATCACACGCCTGGTTAAGCCCCATGAATAGATGGATGTAGGAGGGAGGATGGCCATGGCCGTGGCTCTCTGTGTCTGGTGCCAGACAGATGGTCCAGAACACAGAAAACAAGCATTCGTTTGAAGAGCATCAATGGCCATAATGTGTGCTTTTTTCTCTCATTAATGTTGGAGGACATAATAGTAGAGAATTGGGAGCTTGTAGTGTGAAAGGAATACGCCTGTGAGAATTTGTAGACTGCCATGAAAAGCCGACATCCCCTCTCATCACCGCAGTGCTGCCGCCCTCATACGCATACATACACAGGCTTGTTTAATAAAAAGAAAATTAGACATGCAGTATATTTTATATATAGCAAAACATTTAGCATTCTATAGTTTATCTGCAAATAACCACAATAAACAGGTGTTTGATAGTAAATCCCATTGGATTGGGATTAATTGTATAAAATGTCTGTTCTCTTCTCTAATCACAAATAAGGTTTGCTCATTCGAATCATGCCATATGTTTACACTGGCACTCTTATCAAAGCAACTTAATGATGTAAGCAGGCAGTTAATTGGCTTAAGTATCAACAATATAAAAAAATATTTAGTGCAAGTAGATCAAAACAGGAGGCCCAGAAAGTCTAATAATCAGGATTTGCTGGAGGAGAATGGCAAGTCGTACAACAATTACCGCATGATATAAAAAGAATTAGGAACAACAATGCATAGGATAAAAACTTCTCTCAAATTCATGATATTGCATATTATAATGTGCATCTCCACAGTACACAGCAGTTTGTTTGCCGACTGTAGACTGTGGACCAGAAAGGCAATTTTCAGATCAGTATAAAGTAATAAATACATTGTTTCAAGCATCTCTACTAAGAAATAAACATGCTGCAGCAGATTTATTAATAATCTCTTGATGCAAATTCAGCACTCCAATCTCAAATCTCAGAAGTCCAGAAATCCAAAAAAGTATATAAATACAACAATAATGAAATATGACACACAACTGTAGAGTTTCCATTATAACTTTAAGAATTCAATACAGTCAGTAATAACTTTAGGAATTTGAGCAAAAATATAATTCAACAATGACATTTTCAACCTCATCTATACCTTAGCCTTAATTTATTTTAGATATTAAACAGAAGTCTGAACAAAGTATTGTCTTTAGATTTTGTGAAATGTAGCATTTAAGACTGGCCTGTTTACATATTTCATTTCAAATAAGCAACAGAAATATGTTTCGATAAATGTATGCAATAGAAGAACAGGAATAGACATGTTTCACACAGAGAGGTCAATTTAATGATTTGGTCAAAGGTCAAGCAAGAAGAAGTTAAGGTGAACAGGATCTTCCTGGAAACAAACATACAAAAAAAAAGGAAAATCAGAACTTCCAAGTAATTCTGAAGCAACAGATTTGGTTGGAAATGTTGGTGATTGTAACGACTATACATTCAGTCATAACTGTTATCATTGTATTAGTGACTACAAGAGATGTTCAGTGTCTTCCATTTCTAATATTGGAAAATTGATGCTGTTTTAAGACATATTCCCATTCCCATTTCTTCAGAAAATTATGCTTTAAGTCTACCAGTGTTCTACGTAACAGAGCAGCAGAGCACTTGCGGCTTGTAGGCCACGAGGAAATCGTGTTGAGAACCACAAAGCAGAACCCTTCTCCAAATAAATCTATAGAACAACACTTGTATAATAACACTTGGATATGGATATCTATAGCATTATCAGATCTGTAGTTAAAAAAATGGAAATGATCTATGCTCTGAAATTTAACATCTGAAAATACTTGTTGAGTGACTTGTTTCCTGGGCAATGGCTGAGTTTACAAAGTACAAACTGATAGCAGTCTGGGGAAGAGATGAAAACAGTCATTGTGGTTTAGCTTTTCTCCAGCCCTGCAGCGCATAAGTTTCCAAATGCAGAAGCACAGAAGCACAAAGCTCTTGGGGTGGGTGGAAGGGAGGGAGGAAGGAGGAGAATGTTGATTTCTAAACCTTCAAGCTTTATGTAGGACTACAGCTTCGTGGACATGCCAAGGTTAAAATTTCCATTGCTAATATGAACTTTGCATAAGTGCTTATAATCACAGCATCCCGTCTGCGTGGTTATTGTTTTTCCACTAAAGTAAAGCAAAGCCCTGAAAATTCCTGGGCAAATATAAACTTTGCTTAAGTACTTATATGGCTGTTTTTTCTCCCCATATGGTGGCCAAAAGCACAAGACCCAGAAAAAATACAAAGCGGTTCAGCTAAGCCAGTCTCCACCCCCACACAAAAGACACAACTCTTCAAAGGAGCAAAGTCCCTTTAAACAGTTAACAGGAGTGCTGAAGCTCCAAAACGTGACAGTGTTTGAGAATGATTTGCTGAATTAAAAAAAAAACACTCAGAAGCTCACTCAATTCCTCTTAGCTCAGAATCTCGTTTGACCGATTTAGTGGAAGAGAAGAGACACCACAATGGGTTCTTTAGTTGCTTCCATAATGCCTAATGCTGAATTAACGCATTTCACCCCAATATACCCTGACATAAGTGTCAAAGTATCTAGTTTAGGGTAAATAGATAAAATAGTGCTATTGAGGTAGCATGCAGAAATATGGTACAGCAAAACTGAACACCAAGAAACAATGTTAATTCTCTGATAAACTGATAATTATTTCTTGACAGTTTCATCTTTACTGTAGACAGTGGTTTAAAAACATATGTGATATACTTAGTAAAGAAAATCAGTCTGTTTTAATCAAGTGGTACACAATGTCAAATAATTTCCCTTCTCTTAACTTAAATAAAGTTTACTAAGGTTAAATATATATAAATATACATAAATATACTAGTATACAGTACCAGTCAAAAGTTTGAACACACCTCAAATTCAGTGGTTTTTCATTATTTTAAAATGTTCTGCATTGTAGATTAATACTAAATTTATTCAAACTATATAGAATTACTTAGTAAACAAAAAAAGTGTTAAACAAACCAGAATATATTTTAGATTTTAGCTTCTTCAAAGAATCACCTAATGTTTAGTTGACAGCTTTGCACATCTTGGCATTTTCTCAGTCAGCTTTATGAGGTAGTCACCCGGAATGGCTTTCAGTTAACAGCTGGGCCTTGTCAAGAGTTCATTTCTTGAATTTCTTGCCCTCTTAATGTGTTTGAG
>JAOVVG010000047.1:19069566-19087402 GCA_028566375.1 Leptodoras nelsoni | reverse complement strand
CCCCCTTTATGCCCCCCTCCATGCCATGTATTCATTCTCTGTCTAATCAGCATTAATTTGCTGTGATATTGCTATGAATAAAGCACAAACTCATTCTGCAACAGTGTTTATTATATTAACCAGCATCATTTAATATACTGTAAATACTATAATTGTTCCAGATATCAGTAAAGTAGCAACCTTATCAACATACAATTCCATGAATTAAATACTTTAATGTAATATACATATTACAACCAGCACTATTATACACATTTACAATCTGTATAGACAATAACTACGCTTGTGCTCATCTGTGTGATATGAATTTGACTAAAGATGACTTGACTACAATTAGGGAAAAAAAAATAAACAGACAAATTTGCTAATTTAATCTCCATAATGCAGCTTCTTTTCATTTGATCTACATTTTTTTCTCATCTGAAATATACTGTCTTGAATTTATGTAACTATGAAATATCTTGAAGTTCACAATATTAACAATCCTGTCATGTGTGGGATTTTTTAGTCATCAAATCAATGGATTTATAATTTATTTACATCTGAGCTCTCCATGCTACATGGCTGTAAGATATTAATATATTAATAGCGTGTTAAATGAAAAGTGAAGTGCTGTGTTCATCGTGAATAACAGTGTTGTGATGATTCCTGTGGCTACAGTGTGACTGGCCATGTCAGGGGAGGAAGTTAACCAGAGGAATGAGCAAAAACAAACCTAACTCACACAAGTGATGTGCACAGCGTAGGTGAAAGGTGTCACAGCTGTGGACGTGATGGTAAAGAGTCTTCTCTATTAAATCCTGTGGCTCGTAGCCAGTAAGCTCCGCCACCCTGGCAAACCAACATGGACGAGAATAATTACATTGCCAATGTGCACACAAACACCTGTGCACACCCCCGCCCACAGGCCCCCCACGCCACACACACAAAGATAACCTGTACAAATATAAGCTTAATATGCAAACACGCATGTTGCACAAAATAACAGGTGCATATGCATGTTCATAATGGAACATGAATATACAAACAAAGCTTCACAAACAAGCAAACACATACCCACAAACACATAGACATACATACAAACATACACAGGGGTAAGTATTTGGTGGCCTTATCTATTATGTGACACCAATGTGCCTATTAACACAATACATTATAACTGTATGAAAGTGTGAAATCCATCCTATGGAGGATGAGCATGCAGATTACCTGGAGTCAAGAAAGATGAGCTTCATGTCCAGACTGGCTCTGAACATGAACATGTTGCTGTGGAGTTTGATCTCTGTCACCGCACTGGGGGGCAATGAGTGGCCCACAGCCACCAGACCCACGTTCTGATAGCAGCCGTCGAACAGAGACATGTCTAAGCTGTACTGTCGGATTTTTAGGTAGCCACTGCAATGAATCACCTTGAACAAAACACAGGGGAATGAGCACAAACATGAACACGACAGATACATGCATACAAAATATTCACAAACCCTCACATGCTTAATATAACATTTTTGTATGTGTTAACTGAAAGAAAGAAAGAAAGAAAGAAAGAAAGAAAGAAAGAAAGAAAGAAAGAAAGAAAGAAAGAAAGAAAGTAAGAAAGAAAGCAAGAAAGAAAGAAAGCAAGAAAGAAAGAAAGAAAGAAAGAAAGAAAGAAAGAAAGAAAGAAAGAAGCAATGCAGTGGCAAACTGATGCATTTAAAATTTCAACAATTCAACATGACTTTTCAGCAATATTGAATTCATAATTCTCAGTCTTCAATACATAAAGGATTTGCACGTGAAAAAAAGAAGAAATGAGAGCAGATTCGCCCACCTTATAGCCGCCGCACGTCAAACCCGCGTTTCTTTTGGCCAGGACGCATTTCATTCTCAGAAAGAAAGAGCGCTCCATTTCATATTCTAAAAATAAAAAGAAGAGAGATAAAGAAGATAAATTATAAAAAATGTTTGCATGATGTTCCTGTACTGTGAATGTGTCTATAAGTGAAGCAGTGTGTGTGTGTGTGTGTGTGTGCTCGCTGTGTACCCTGCACGAAGTGAGAATGGTAAGGCTGGTGCGCGGTGAGCACTGCGGTCATCTCATCATGATCAGCGGGGTGGATGTACTCATAAATACTGTTCCCCGTCAGCTCTACCTGTTAAAATGAACCTCTGTCATCCTGCTCAAACACGCTTTCAGCTACACGAACACAGCAAGGAGCCATGAGGCTCGCAAAACACACGCCGGAGGAAAATACAGGCCAAAATGGTGCCGTGCACTTTACCTGGGACAAGCCTAAGTGCACAGACGCAGTCTCAGAAATGTACATGATCTTTCCATCCGGTGCCACTACGAAAATAAACCCGTCCAAAGTCTGCAAAAATAAAATAGAGTAGAATAAATACGTAGAAATATTTATATAAAAAATGCACACTCCTTTAGTTGAATTAATTCGTTAATTAATAGTCTAAAACATGAAGCACAAAACGCGCTCGGATTTCGTTCGTTTCGTTTCCCGGATTGGTTTCGATATGATCATAAACCCATGCACATCACTTATGAAGTGTTCACAGACATTCACAAAACCGCCAGATTAAATTATTTCCCCCATCAAACACTACCATTTGATCGGTATATATATATATAATATATGCAAAACATTCGCGCAGTTATGATGTGGATGTTTCAGCTTTCTGAGTCTCAAACAATATATTATAGTGTGAAATGCTCCACATACTGAACCGGGCATCATGCAAAACCGAAAAGAACTGGAAATAAGGAAATAAATTAAAAAAAGAAGGCCTATCTGACAAACTACCAATACCAAACTATTAAAGAACAATTAGACTATTATTAACAGGCTATACCCTATTATCACTATTATTATTATGATGATGATGATTATTATTATTATTATTATTTTGATTAATAATAATAATAATTATTATTATTTTTATTATTATTATTATTATTATTATTATTATTATTATTGGTGTTGGTGGTAGTAATTAACTAGTACTAGTATAAAATGTAATCCTACCTGTAGTAAATGGGATCCGAGCTCACGGCCCACATTGTCCAGAGAGCTGGCTCTACTCACGTGGCCCCATGATTCCCCCAAACCTGGACAAAAAATACATTACATTTATTACAATTTTTTTTTATTCTAATTAATATTGATGTTGTTGCTGCTGTTGTTGTTGTTCTTATTGTTATTAGTGTATAATAAAGTGGATATAATAACATTCACTTATTATTAGTGATATTAGGCTATCGAATATAATTGTACAATCCTATGTTTACATGCTGTGTCAGGACTGTAAAAGAGAGCGAGTATTTTGGGATTAAGCATGCAGTAAAGATGTCAGTGTCATGCAGATGCAGTGAGAGGACAGAGCACGCTAAGAGCAGTGCGGAGGTGCAGTCTGCTCTCAGCCCTGACTGCAATCCCCTATTGAAATGCAAATCTGCGAAAACAAACAAGGATCACAGCAAAGCTCCGATTCCCATTTTAATATTAACCAAATATACACTTCGGGTTTACACAACAGAAACAATCAAATCATTGCTGAAGCACAACTCAAACACAGACGGACTGCGCATCCTCATTCACTTTTAACTGTGTGCATGGCCATCCAGAAATCTCCAGCACTGCGTCCGCACATGTAACACTGCGTCTCATATGCTCATAATGCGTCTTAACATCGACATGTCTGCTGAGCAATGGCTGTGTTGCATAGAATCGAATAATAATAATAATAATAATAATAATGACTTCAGTCAAACACTAAAAAGAGAACATTTTGGAAAATCACGTGCTTTTTGAGGTCGGCTGGAATATTTGTAGCTTTTTCCCAGCAGCAAAAAGCCCGGATACAGAAGCATATACAGTGTTAGATTTTTGGGGAATTTGGGGTTAGTGATATTGTGCACTTAATGCGTCAAAAAGCTTTGAAGGTTTTTTGCACTTGACCTACAGCAGGGGAAAAGAAAATCTAATCTGTAGTTTAAGTTAATTACAAAATGAACTTTGTTAGGCAGCAGAAATGAGATCTCTGTACTCTTGAGGCTTGCAGAGTTTGGACGGAGCTAAGCGGCTTTCAAACAAAAGCGCTCGTCTGTGCTGATAAAAAGAGTAATCCACTGAAACTCTCCACGAGAAACCTTTCAACTGCTTGCAGGGCGAGAAAATCACCTCCATCTTTCTAACATTACAGACTCCACTGGAGACTTTCCAGCAGTGTCCAAATCGCCTAATAATGTGGTTAAGCTGGGTGAAAAAAACTAAATACCTCGCTTAGGGACAGCTGCCTAATTGTCTGTATTTTTACATCAATAATAATAATAATAATAATAATAATAATAATAATAATAATAATAATAGATGGTAAATCACCATACCCCGGTTATTCTTCTTCTTCTTATTATTATTATTATTTTATTTATTCATAAAAAGTTATTTTTGCTTGCTGTTTAGTTAGTGACATCAGGAATACTGTTGGAGATGAACTATAGGAAAAGTAACATTCCCACACCAGACCGTAAATAACGCGCGCAAAACCACTCCCACTTTCGTTAGTTTTCAAATAAATGTTTATCTTCTGCGCCTCATTACACTGACCCCGAGTTGAGCATGCACACAGCACAGAGCGCAACGAGGAGGAAGACGATGGCAAGAAAACGATGGCTAAAGCACATGTGCTTCTTCAATCTGTCCATAGCTAGCTGTGCCACTGATGAAGCTCTCCAGCGTGAATGGGAGGACAGCAGCTCTCACTCTCCACTCTCTTCAATTACCTTCCAGCTCCTCTGCCACGAGCTGCTGTGTGTTCGCCTGTCTAATCACCACGAATATCAAATGTCTGTAATTATAATCC
Organism: Leptodoras nelsoni; assembly: GCA_028566375.1. Taxonomy (NCBI): domain Eukaryota; kingdom Metazoa; phylum Chordata; class Actinopteri; order Siluriformes; family Doradidae; genus Leptodoras; species Leptodoras nelsoni. Next base: position 19,082,548 of record JAOVVG010000047.1, on the reverse strand, counting down.
CAGATATTATTTTAGAACTAATACAAAATATGCCCATGCGACTAGATTACTGTATGAAGCCCTTTCCCGGGAGAAACTGCGACTTTATAAATCTGCTTTCTTAGCACGGAATTATTCAACGCGCGAACCTGATGCGCAGAAGAATTAATCGAATGTATATTCTTGTGATTTTTTAAAATTAATTTACACAGATTGTCCAGATATTTAAAATACACACGAGACAAAGATGTAATAATTTCACAATGCTAAAATCGCTACTAAAATACTTAAGCTGCCAAGAGCATGAAAAAAAAGAAGGAAGATGGAAGTTTGCACTGTGTGAGCTTAGTTCCATGCAGAACCTGAGGATAAATGATCACGTCAAGTCCTCGCCTTCTTAGCTTCTCCACCCGCATTACGGGTCAACAACAGCAACCCTGACGTCTCGACATTTCCTTACTAGAGCCACTATCAAAAGCCGCTCACAGCTAAGATCTCACTTTTACATGCGACTCCTGCAAGCGTGAGTGCCGGAAGGGCCTGGCGAGAGCACTGCGCCTCTCTTCTACACGCACACGGCCAGGCTTGTACAGGTCTGAAGCCTGTGGCTTGTGCTGGTAGTGTTCTGCACAGCGGCATGTGCTGGGGAAAATCAGCGCTAATTGGCCCGGCGCTCCTTCACTCACGGCCCAAAGCTGAGAGAGAAAATGCACTAATCCCTTTAGCGGCTCCACGCCTGCCTGCCTCTGAAAAGACTACATCTATATACATACAAAAGCAGCACAGTCACTTCTGCAAGCGCAAAACCTGCCCTAAGTATAGAGGAACAGAAATCAACAACAACAACAATAATAATAATAATAATAATAATAATAATAATAATAATAATAATAATAATAATAAAAATAATAACAATAATTTTTATTTTAATTTTTATTTTAATTTTTATTTTTATTTTTATTTTTATTTTTAATAATTTTAAGACAACCATAAAGGAACAGAATATCCGCTTTCTTTTATTATGTAGCTATCTGCTCGTCACCTCTGTTCGGGCAAAAAAGCGGTGCTGCTAAAATGTACGATACAAGAAAAAAAAATACAAGGAAGCTATTCAGGCTGTATGTCATATCGATATTTTGAACAAATTAGCGACCAAAATCCAGAATATATAGATCTTGATTAAGACAAGAATGTAACATAAGCGTACATCAAGTTTAGACAAATGTAAAATATGTGGTGTAAATTGGCCTATATTTAGGTGAGAAATAACGGAATTAATTATACATAGGCCTCTGCCTTATATATTAATTTTTTAATAGGGAAATGAGAAAAAAAAGTAAAAGTTAAAAAGAAGTTATGAACAACACACAACAGTAAAAACAACAGCGGGAGCAACAACAACAACAACAACAACAATAATAATAACAATAATAATAAAAATAATATGTAAAATGTAATCTTTGAGGTAACAATTTAAGATGAAGGTTGTTGCGTATTACTGCCTCACCTTCAGGAAAGACCAGTCTCATTTTCAGGTAGCTGGTGGTGAGGCGGATGATGGACGCTTTGTCGAGCTGAGATGTGATGGCGGAGGGCAGCGGCAGCAGCTTGGCCAGCTCATAAAACTCACTGTTCTCCTTCTCCCGCCGAGTCCGGGCCGCATTTTTCGACTTCTCTTTCATTATCTATTATCAGAGCTGCACGGTGCTCGACACCCCGCCAGTGTTTGGATCGCGCTTCCAGGAGCCAAGAGCAAACTAATAATAATACTAATACTATTGCTATTACTAATAATACTAATCACACACGCGCACACACACACGCACACACACAAGCTTGCACTTCAGCGGAGTTTGACCATCATCAGATGACTCGGACCCGGAGCCTGCAGCTGGCCTTCGCTCAGACGCAGCGCGTCAGTAGCACACATTCCTCCTCAGCGTGTCCCCAAAACACCTAGCGACCTCGCATCGTCTTACAAAATCACAGTGAGACTTCATATCGAAGACCATGAGCGCGGGCTTTGCTGAGTTTTATCCGCATTGATCAGCTCGTTTCTTCTTTCACAGCCAAATCCACTGGGGCTTCAGACGGGAGTTACATCCATAATGAAAGCCGCACGGCCCTGTAACAACACAGTCATAGCAGCACAAATGAAAATGGGCATTTAAAGATTAAACAGGTGATTTTTTTTTTACACATTTGCATTTTGAAGTTTAGAATAAGCAGAACCGCTCTGACACCGGCTGGACAGTGACAGTGAGTGCTTACTGAGCTCAGAGTGGTGTTACAGATTAACTTCATGGTGACACATTATTTAGAAAACACAGTTAAAGCAGTGGACAGCCACTAAAACTATACAACACACACACACACTCACACACACACACAAGACTAGCCTATACTGAGAGCCACATTCAGAGTTAAACATGCCTGTTCACCTTTGCATCACAAGCCAAACTTTCTCCCTCTCCAGGTTGTACCATTCCGCAACATGAAATATCCAGACTCGGTCTCCTGCAGGGTCACCGCGGGAAACTCCACAGCAAACGCAGAAAAATAGTGTGAGAATTTATCCACAGATTTCTGCTGGAAGGATGCGAGTGTCTTAGTTTGTGCCTTACTCCATGCACCATTCCAAACTCTCTAGTTGAGCCTCAGGAAAGCCCCGCCTCCACTGTTGTCTTTCTGCCTCCCCACCTCTCATTGGCCACCTCGAGCTCCAGTCTCTGCTCCTATTGGACAGCCGCATCCCGATGGCTGATGTGAAATGTGGATTTGAGGGAAATGCTAACCTTTGACCCTTACAGATAATAACATTGCACGACTAGTGAAATATAGGTCTATTTGATTGTGTAGAATATAGCCTATAGGCCACTAAGCTAATATTAGCCCCAGAAATTTTGCTTAGTTCAAACATTAATAATATTTTCAGCAATAGGCATGTCTATTTATGTAGGCTATTAAAAAAATCTATTACATTTCTTTCTAAGGCCTACATAAATCAACAAGCCCAGTACTGGAAATATGAAGGCAGTGAAGTTTGAAGGCTACTCCGTGTAACAAGCTTTCAATCAGTTTTAATGTTATAGTTAGAAACAGCTTCTTCAAACCTTACTATAATCATTTCTAATACTTATTTATGAAGACTATTTATTTATAAATAAATAAAAAAATCTCTATTTACAAATAACCTTCCTCTAAAGGGAAGTGCATTTTGATAACTCAGCTGAAAGTAGACTTCCTCCAAAATAAATGAGCACAGGTTATGTTTACAGACCACGCTATTGTTTTATCTATTACTGGGAAAATAAAAGAAATAGTCTAAATACGTGTAGCCTAAGTAACCGTTAACAAACCGAAAAAATAAGTATGGTTATTGCTATTTTATTAAGGATGTACTGAAATGTCGTGCAGCCTGTAAAATGCCCAGTGTATTGGTATATTATTGTAGGCTATATTCTTAAATTAACATCATGGCCATGAGTAGATACTGTATATGTTGACAATTTACGCATATAACTGGAGTGAAATCTTGTATAATATAAAGTTTCAATGCACAAAAACGAAGACTTTATTTTTCTTGGTAAAAGCCTTCAAAAAGGGGTTACATAAAGGAGTATTTAATTTGTACATTCTCCTCATGTCATCAATACCCGTATTTGAGGAGGCAAGCTCAGAAGCAGTGATTATGTGAATAAATTGGAGCTTCCTCTCCTCCTCACCCGTGGTCTTTGTGCTGTTTCGATACGGATGGCTCCTTTAATAGGAAATCACCTGCAGGGAGCGAGCGCAGTAAATGAGGGCGGAAACGCGCCGAGCACGAAGCGCACCGCGCCGCCTTCACCTTTTCCTAAAGCCCGAATTTATTGCTAATTAAACGGCGTCGGCGGAGAAAGAGAACAACTGAAAATAGTCCAAAATATGGAGGTGTTCAGAAGAGATTCGAAATATATCACCGTGCAGAGAGAGGGAGGGAAAAAAGTGTGGAATTAAATGATGGTGTTACTTTTTAAGCGCGGTTTCGGACTTGAATGTTTTAATTACGCGTAACGAGACAGCGGCATTTGCATTCATTACCACAAGACACCAAAACACAGGATCCAATGGCGTAACATTGTAATTTCATATTAACATAAAACCCAGATCACCTACACACTCCGGATAAATATTTAGCACATTAGTCCAATATGGCAATTAGGACAATAAAATGTCCTTTATTACATTAGACGTGCCTCCTTATGAACCTCTTTATTATTATTATTATTATAATTATTTTTTATTTTTTTATTATTATTTTTATTTGTATTACGATTACTATTATTATTATAATTATTTTTATTAATAATAATATTGTTATTATTAACATTCTTATTATGAATATGATTATTATGATTCGTGTTAATATTCTTATTTTTAATACGCAGGGTAAAATGCTACAGATGAATAAACACGTGACTCCCACACCATGTCGCTGATCTCTAAAACTGTTCTGATCTTTAAAACCTCACAGGAGGAAAGGAAAATGAACGACAGGAGTGAATTACACTAGCTTCAGCTGAATGCAGAGTGAATAAGGCTATTAACACTGAGCAGAAAAAAAGACCACACTTTAAACCCTGTCAAAGAAAGTCCGACGCTATTCCTAATTTTATTTTAACAAACAGATCAATAATTTAAAAAGAATCGGTGCAACATTATACTGTATTTTCGAAGACTAGGTGAAGCTGAACAAGTGATAGTGCTAATGTGATTTAAATGTGTGTTAATGTTATTGAAGGAAAAGGGTGGTGAGTACATACTGGAAATATGAAGAGAATCATTTTAATCCCTGATGCAGGACAGAGCAGGAGGATAATATGGAAGTTTTTAATTGTATGTAATAAACATGTTCTGTCTACTTAACATCAGCATTCCAACAAACACATGTGTAAATAAGAAAAATGGCTATGCATGGAGGGAAAAAAAAGCAAGTAAAACCATATGAACATCTGCTCGGTGTGTCATTTTGAAATGCAACAAAGAATAAGTCAAAAGAAAACCATTAAACACATTAATCTGCAATCACATCCTTTTATTTCTCCTGAAGGCAACAAAATATTCAATGGTCAGACATCATCCAAAAAAAAGAAAAAAGAGAGAGTGTATGAGCTGTGTTTGGTACCTAAGCTGTGAAGCAACAAACTTTAATACATAAACAAGTTCTTAAATCAATTTCTTCCTTTTTTTTCCCTAAATAAATTATTTTTTCCATGACTTTCTGTAACCTGTCCTAAATGTATTTGGCACCTGTATGTCCCTGAGGCTTTCCAGTGCAGGGTGTTAAAGACAGGTGGAGGGAGAGACAGATAGAGAGAAGCAGAGTGAGAGAGGGAGAGAGGGAGGGGGGGGGGTAGACAGATAAAGAGAAGGAGAGGGAGAGAGAGAGAGGGGGAGAATTTCACAAACCAGATGGGACAGTCTGGCGGAACCCAGACCTTCACAGAGGAGCATGTTTCACACACCTGCACAGAATTCCTAACCTCCTGCTCAAGCCAGTTCTTTCCAGCCTTTCTGAGCTTGCACACTTCACACATGTACAAACATTTGGCTCACACACTCTAGTCAATTAAGTAAGCATTTTACTCTCACCACAATGTGTTCCAATTATAAGCAATTCTATTATTATTATTATTATTATTATCATCATCATCATTATCATCTATCATTATCACCAAGCAGACTCGTATATTTCTCTTTCAAAGCCACTCTGATCGCCACATCTTCATGCTGCTGATCTCTGGCCTGTCTTGGTCTGTGCCAGCATGCGTGTAGTATCACCGCATAAGAGGTCACGTCAAGTTCATGTCTCCCATGCCATCAGTGACCTCGCTGTTGACCTGGGCAGCAATGCTGGCAGGAATCACATTCAGGTGGATGTCGTACTGCTGATCCAAGCCCAGATAACTGTCGCTCATCACATAGAGCGTGTAGATACACCTGCGGCACAGACAGGAATATTACATTAACATGCTGCCAGATGTCCTACAGCTCTGAGGATGTCTGAGTTGCACTTACTTCCCAGTCTGTTCAGGTGTGTAGAAGGCCACTGATGTCACATTCCGGTTGCGGACGTATCCCACTCGTTTGATGGCCAGAAGCTCCCTCTTGTCTACCTCGCCCAGCACCAGGAACCAGCCCTCGTCTTTGGGCTTGGGGAAACGCGGGGCCTGAGCCTTGCTCTCCTGCTTGCTCTGTGAGAATTCATAAAACTCAGTCAGCCAAACAGCTTCAGACTGGGCTCAAAAAAGGGATTCACGCTTATTTTTAGGAAATCAATTCCCTAAAACTTTCCTACCAGATGGAATGTCACCTAAGGATGAATCTCATATTGTCCAATAGCGCCTTATAGCTGCATTTCTCACTGAGTTGAAAATGACTGACAGATGGAGAGGACACTCCATTACTGCATTAGGTCACAAAAAAACAGGGGCTAATGCTCTTTAACTGATAAGCAACACAAAGAGAAAAGCTTCTGGAAAGGTTTTGAGCAGTGTCTTCAGTAAAATTATAAATGGTGAAGTGGAATGTTATACACTCTGAGAAGTTGGCATGTGTTCATGTAAGCTTGCTGTACCATGCACTCAAATTCAGCGTTCAAGAGTACAAAAAAACAACAATAACTGCGCCATGAACAGATGCTTAAAGCAGGTACTAATGGCTAGAATATTGCCACATACTGTAGTGCTGAAATAGATTAATATCTTATATCAAGGGCTTATCAGCAAAAGCTTAGGAATTTCCATTTCCTCATTTTCAGATGTTTTCCATGACTTAAATGCAAGCTATAAATGTCTAGGTCTTCCAACATGTGTGTGTGTGTGTACCATGTTTTTTATATATTTGTGGGGACCAAGTGTCCATACAAGGATAGCAATCTAATGACCTTGTAGGGACCCATAAGAAAAATATTTTTTGGTTGTAGTATTTAACAAAAATAAATAAATAATTAAATAAATGAGCCAGAAAGTTGCTTTTTCATTACTGAGTTTAGGGTTAGGGTTAATCAGCTGCAGTAATAATTATATCAGTGAAAAGTCTTCACAGTATAGCAAGACAAATGTGTGAGTGCATGTGTGTGCGCGTGTGTATTCTCACTCTCTGCCGGCCTGCACCGAGACGCTGCAGGGACACTTGGAGCACATATTCCTGGTCAGCGTGCACAGGCAGCCAGCTGCTCTGCTCCCTGATGTTGGTCACACTGGTGGACAGAGCACGCTCAGTCTGTTCTGCACAGCCTTCCCACCAGCCCTTAACTCTCAAACTGACCTCCAGCACTGGCAAGTGACTGAGAAAAGCCCAGATCTGATAGAGGGGGAAGGAAAAGAAAAGCTAAACAAGGACGATAAAGTTTACACCAAAATGCTGTAAAATTCTCAAATCTGATTGGTCAGAAGGGGCTAAACAATTTTCTATAACAGCAGGTCTGACAGTAGTCCCAGCTGTACTGCACATCACTGCTTTTTATTAATGCTCTATAAAATGCAGAAGATCTACATAATCTAAGCTTAATAATAAACAGATTAAATAATTATTGGTAGGAAAGCTTTATGGAAGGAGTCAGTGCTTTGTGGTGGCCAGTAATGTTTCTGCTCCAGGGAAAGTCTAAGAACAGAGGAGTTTATGCTTTCCAGATTCTCAGTAACAAGACAAGATGCACTTTTTGTCTTATTAACTACAAGAGAGGAAATAAAGGAGGCTGGAGAGGGAATGGCATAAGCGAGGGAATATGGCCCTGTTATGTTTTATTCTTTATTTAACAAGCAATGTTAGCAGAGGCATAAGGAAGGCCTACAGCAACACAGGAACTAGATACCAGCATAAATATGTTTTAAGGTAAAGGAAGAAAACCTCTAACTCATTTCTGTGTATGATATGACAAGTGCATGCCAAACAAAATTAAAAATAATACATCACATTCCTGTCATCTATGCTTTATATGCTTATGCTAGCACCAACATGAGGAAGGAGCAGTATAATAAAATATTAAGAACATGTGCAGTGCGTGCATGTGTGAGTGACATACTGATAGAGAATGACAGAGCTCGGCTGCTGCAGCTCTGTGAGTATTAGAGCCATGAAAGGGGGGAAAACAGCACAGATTCACCCTGCCAAAGCTATTTATGCGAGGATTACACTTCCTCGGTGAATGAGACGAGAATGCGGCGGTGCATGTGCTTATTTAATTAGCAGGGCCGAGGCTGCTAGGGGGTGTGCTGTGGAAGGTGGGGGGTGGCTAGAATACTGATAGGGAATGGGCGCTGGGCTCGCCGCTCTGCCCGGACGCTCTCATTACCGTCACAATTAGCACTTAGATTGGAGCGCTAAACCCTCTCATTTGGGAGGTAATTGGGGATCCTGGTGCTACCTGAGACCACCGTGACCGTCTGCTGCTTTCTGCAAATCACATGTTTATGAGTGTGTGTATGTGTGCTCTGATGTGTGTATGCCACAGTCATCCAGGACTAAGCTGAACTCATTCAATTATTCTTAGTGTTACAAGAGGCACGCTTTGTCGAAAATCCTACAATCTCTTAAGACACTGTCCATCATTTTTTTGACAGTAAAATCATCACAGTACTGTCCTTTTCTAAGTGTCTTGTTATACATCTGTGAGCATTTTATTTTTGAGTTCTGTAATGTGTGTAAAAGTGTGTTACCTGAGTGATCTGATGGTGCTCAAACTCCTCCTTTGCCATGACTGTAAAGACCTCCCCTCTTCCATCACAGGCAGCTATGAGCTCAGGAAGCTCTTCGATTGGACCTTTATAACCTCTTCCACCCTTCCCACCTTTGGAGCTCCATTTCCTGTTGTAAACAGCGAAGAGAAAAAGGCAGTCATATAACCATCTTCATGCCCCTTTGGATGACTGAGCTGAGCTCTTCCTGCTGTCTCAGCATGGCAGGACATCCGGTCTTTCCTGATCCTCTTCTTACCATTTTTATTGTCTTTCTGCCAAATTACCCTTCACGACGGGATGTAACCACAGTGAAATGAATTATATGGGTAAAAGAAAATCCGGTAGCAACCACAGCTTTGTGTGTGAGAGAGACACGCGGTGCACTGGGGCTGTGTTTAAGGCCGTCCAGAGGACAGTGCCGGTAGATAAGCAATGCTAATGGTGTTTGCCGAGTTAGAACAGAGGTGGTAGATGGATTAGGCATGACACCATGTGACTGAGCTATAATCAAAGCACCACAGGTGAGAGGCACCCCTCTCAGGACACTGCTGTCAGCAAGCGAATATGCTCTCGTCTCTCAGACATGAGGAGGATGCAGACAACACTGTAGGTGATGCTAAATTCCCACATTCATGTATAATTTATATGGTCAGAGAGGAATTTAAGGACAGACTGCAGCAAGTACTTTTTGAAAGGTGCAATTACTGTAAGTACAGTAAACAAGTATTAAAATGCATGAATCATACTAATACATTATCTTGACAAGTGAATAACATTGATAATATCATCACAGTGGCACATGTTAAGGGGTGGGATATATTAGGCAGCATTTTAACAGTCAGTTCTTGAATTTGATGTGTTGGAAGAAGGAAAAATGGGCAAGCATCAGGATCTCAGTGACTTTGACAAGGGCCGGATTATGATGGCTAGATGCCTGGCTTGGAACATCTCCAAAATGGCAGGTCTTGTGGGGTGTTCCCTGTATGCAGTAGTTAATACCTACAAGAAGTGGTCCAAACAAGGACAAACAGTGAACAGGTGATGGGGTCCTGGGCACCCAAAGCATACTGATGTGCATGAGGAGTGAAGGCTAGCCAATCTGGTATGATCATCCAGAAGAGCTACTGTAACATAAATCGCTGAAAAGGTTCATGCTGGTTATGATGGAAAGGAGTCAGAACACACAGTGCATCACAGTTTGCTGTGTATGGGGCTGTTTAGGGGCAGACCAGTCAGACTGCCCACGATGACCCCTGTACACCACCGAAGCATCTACCAAAGGCACAGAACTGGACCATGAAGCAGTGGAAGAAGGTGGCCTGGTTTGATAATCATGTTTTCTTTTACATAATGTGGATGACTGTGTACAATGCTTACCTGGGGAAGAGACAGCACCAGGATGCACTATGGGTAAAAAAGGCAAGCCACCAGGAGGCAGTGTGATGCTCTGGGCAATGTTCTGCCAGGAAAACTTGGGTCCTGGTATTTGTGTGAATGTTAGTTTGACATGTAACACCTACATAAACCAAGTACACCCCTTAATGGCTATGGTATTCAATAATGGCAGTGGCCTCTTTCAGGACGATGATGCATCCTGCCACGCTGCAACATGACAAAGTCTCAATACCAAACCCGATTGAGCATCAGTGGGATGTGCTGGACAAACATGTCAGATCCATGGAAGCCCCAGCTCATAACTTACAGGATTTAAAGGATCTGCTGCTAATGTCTTCCAGTACATTAACAATGAGAAGTGACTGTTCCCTTCCTGTCTAATACATCATTGTAACAAGATAACTTCACCTGTCGGTGCTTTTTATGTTATTGCTGACCAGTGTGTAATCTCGCTATCCAATGTCACCCAGAAGTGGATGTGCTCCAGTCTGGTTTCTTCACTCAAGGTTTCAAGGTCGCCTCAGGGAGTCTTCCTTAACACATAGCCTCTGGCACACTCATTCGGGAGCTAAATCTACATCCTGATTTCTGTAAAGCAGCTTTGTGACAATATATGTTGTACTTAAAATGAAACTGAAATCAAATTTGAATAAGAGGGAATGTATATCTGTCATTTGTATTTCTCGAATCATGTTTGGACTCAGGACCTTGTGTTTGGTAAACAGCTTTCACAGTCTACAAACCTGAAGTGGTAGAGGCTCCGCTGTTCTATATGAGGCAGGGTGAGCAGAGAGGAGTCATGAAGCCACCTAGCCTGAACTATCATCTGCACCAGATTACAGATGCTCAGAGCAGAAACCAGCCAGCCCTCATTCGCCACCACGTCCAACATGGCCTGCAGAAACAAGACGAAAAACTGTCACACAACAGACTGAGAGGTAGCACAGCTTTTTTTTCTTGTGCAATTAAGTTAACTGAAAGGAAACTAGACGATAGATGCAAATATTCACTTATTTAAATATGAAAACTGTGTAAATATTTTAAGCACAAAAATCTATGCTTCACAACATTAAAAATGTAGACACTCTTTAAGCAATTGATTGCTTATTTATGACTCAGACCAAGTCTCTCTCTCGTCTGCTGCTCTTGTCTTCAACATAAGGTTAAAGTTTGCTGAGCTCAGCTGCGCTAACAAACTTAATTAATCAAAAAGTCATTTCCTCGGTAACTATGACTAAAAAGCACCTTGAGTGCAGCGGCAAGCCTAGCGAGTTAATCAAAATGCTAATGCAGGACAAATTAAAGTTGTGATTAACATTTCACAGTGGCTGCTTGAGCAAACTGAAGACAGCAATGGGCTGATGTCACCAGAGCCCCTGCGAAGGACGGATGGAGGAAGGCTACGGGAGTGAGATCGAGAAAATAAACGTAGAGGAGAGATGATCACACAAGCGCTATGTCTCATTTAACCTGTCTGCTAAAACTGCTCTCCACTGCCGCTGGAGAAAACCGCCAGAAATCTGTAGCCCTTCCAGTGCTCAGAGCACAAGAACAGCTATAAAGTACCTCATTAGCACAGAGATGACAGAAATTATTTATTTTATTTATCTAACCATCAGAGAGCTTCTCAAAGCCAGCCCTAATCCAAGGCTGTGTGTCGGGGAAGAAAAATAAAGAAAGAAAATTTCATTCTCTCTCTCTCTTTCATATATATATATATATATATATATATAGTAGTTGAGTTCTGCATTATTGAGTCAGTACAAAAAGATTTAATATTTATTTATACTTTTCTCACAAAAAAACTTCGTGTTACACAAAAATATTAGTATTTTTTTGTGTATTAGCATTAGTATTAGTAAAAGAAGTAAGTGTGACAGTCAAAGTCTCCAGAAGAGCTGTGGCAGATTCTCCAAGACGCTCAGTAAAGCCTACCAGCTCATTACTGTACAGTACGATGCAGAAGTCTGAGGCACATGCAACAACTCACTGTCAAGCAAAGATGTAATGAAGATGTTTCTACACTATAACGCTATACACTATAAGTGCAGTAAACAGTAATAAACTAAAGACAGTCGATATTTGGTGTGCCTTTTTCTTAAACAGTGTTCCCAGGTACAATGTGTGCAGTTTTATAAAGAATTTAGTTTTTAAGTTTTACTGAGCATCTTGGAGAATCTGCCACAGCTCTTCTGGAGACTTTGATGGTCACACTTACTTCTATTTTGTCATTCAAAACCCAGACTCCTTCATTATGTTTTTTTGTCTGGAAAGTGGTCTGTTATGTAATGTGTCGCTTTCATTACTGAAATACGAGTCCATCTGTTTCTCTGCAGACTCTATTAGCCCCCTTTCACCCTGTTCTTCAGTGGTCAGGACCCCCACAGAACAGAGCAGGTATTATTTGGTTGGATTAGACTGACTGGATCAGATGCTGCAATGCTGCTGAAGTTATTACACCCATCCGTGTCACTGCTGGACTGAGAATAGTCCAGCAAAAGTCCATAAAAGGGGGCGAATAAAGTCTGCAGAAAAACAGAAGGACTACAGTCTCCATCTGTAAAACTACACAGATATTCATTTTGGTCACATCATTATGGTTGTAGCTCATGAAAAGCAGAAATCCAGTATCTCAAATTTATTAGAATATTTAACAGCCAGCCTTTTCAGCAATGAGCTTCTGTGGTCATGTGGAGGGTGTTGATGATCGTCTTTTCCACAACTGTCGAGTCAGCAGTCTTCCCCATGATTGTTGTTGTGTGTGCTGAAGTAGACCAATAGATACACAGCCTATATACATACAGTACAGGGCAAAAGACACACCTTCTCATTCAATGCGTTTTCTTTATTTTCATGACTATTTACATTGTAGATTCTCACTGAAGGCA
>JAOVVG010000047.1:19014727-19026240 GCA_028566375.1 Leptodoras nelsoni | reverse complement strand
CGCCCCACCTGGGGATCGAACCCGGGACCTTCTTGCTGTGAGGCGACGGTGCTACCCACCGAGCCACCGTGTCGCCCATTTTGTATACTATGCAAAATTATACTTTCACCAGAAGCTGTTCAGTCTTTGTCAGAAATTTCAGGCATGCAAGATTGATACAAGTCCCCATCTGTCCCCATCTTTGTGTGTGTGTGTGTGTGTGTGTGTGTGTTACCTGGGCCACATAAGACAGGTCAGAGACGAGGGAGAAGCTGTCCACCTCTCCACGTCCGATGTAGGTCTGCAGCAGTATGTTGATCTTGCCATAGCCGTTCTCTACTCCCCCAGCTGCTGGCAGTTCACAAAAGGAACACAACAACTGCTCCAGTTCCTCCATTTCCTCATCTCGTACCTGCACACAGCACAAGGCCATTCGCCACAACACTTCACACAGTTTCACGTGAGCACACGGAAGCTGAAAGCTGCACTTCAGACATTAACTTTTAAATCGTATCCCTCCTGCTATAACGCGACCTCTTACCTTAACCTGCTCAAATTCCTCTGCTTTAGAGACGATGCTCAGAATGTCGGCTTCGGTTTTCTGAGCGCTGAACAGCTCGTTGAACGTCTGTGAAAACATTCCCAAATCAGTCAGCAGTTCTGATTTCTGAGCAATTCATTTCCTACCACTAACCCAGTGGCATTAAAATTCTAAAACAAGGTGAAGAGGTGAAGGGGATGCCTCCACTGCCGAATGTCTAGTCGTTACTGTTACTGATCTGTCCGTCTCAAACACCCTTTAAATAAACTTCAACCAGTGAGGAAACTATTAAAGAAAAACTATCATACATTTGACCTTGATGTGACCTCGACCCTGCCTGGATAAAAAAATTACAATCTAAACAATTTATCTGCTGGTTACAATGTTTATTCCATATAAATCCTACAAACATTTAACTACTTGACCAAGTTAGAAATGTAACACCAAAAACTGTGGTGCTGACAGACAGTTAAATAGAAAATACTACTGTAATCAGATTCATTCATTCACTTACAAAAAAACAAAACAAAACCCTGCATTCACATTAGTAAGAAGCAAAGCAATATTTTTCAAAGCAAAAAGATTTTCTCAATTCCATAAAACTGGTATGACACAGTAAAGGGACAAAACAAAATGACTGGCCTGAATGATTCCTCAGAATAGTCCTATGGCTTGTCACAATCCTAAATTGCAGATGATCAGCAGATTTCTCCTTTACAACATTCACAGAATTCGACCACTTCTCTCAAGGGAGGCCACCCAGGTACTTGTTCAGTCTCTTGTCATCCCAACACCCAGCTCTCTCCTGGCTGGCCTTCCTATGCGTGCCATCAGGCCTCTGCACCTGATCCAAAATGCTGCAGCTCAACTTGTATTCAACCTTCCCAAGTTCAGCCATGTCACACCACTGCTGTTCACCCTTCACTGTCTTCCTGTAGCAGTTTACATCAGATGGCCTACAAAGCCAAAAAGGGTCCAGCCCCTCCCTACCTGATGGCAATGGTCAAAGCTCGATGTGTACATGGAGCCTTTCATGCCTCAAGTATGGCTCGACTCGACCCACCGTCATCCTGGACACATGATTTTTCTCTGTTCTGGCACCAAGGTGATGGAATGAACTCCCCCTGAGTGTCCGAACGCTTGCTGTCTTCAAACGCCAAATGAAGACCCACCTCTTTCGAGAGCACTTGAATGAGCACTAACTCAAAGCTGCTACTGCACTTACAACAGTTACTGTATTGGCTATGTCTTGTTCTTGTGTAGTTTAGGAATACTTGGGTTTTGGACATGTTTTACTTGTAATGTTTATTAGGTAGTATACGGCTGAATTCTAGCAGTATCATAGCTCAGAGTAGCTTGAATTCAGGTCTACCAGCCTTAGCTCTGGATATTCCAAGTTAATGACTAAGCACTCTTGTAAGTCGCTGTGGATAAGAGCGTCTGCTAAATGCCATAATTGTAAATGTTCTTAGGTTCTTACCTGCAATCAGTTACGAATTACTGTTTGACGCACAAAATGGAATAAAATCTAATAACCATTGCTTCATCATTTAATGAGAAGTGATATATAACTTCTCATTAAATGTGTACAGAGACAGGAAAAATAATCCTTGTAGGGTAGTAGTAGAGTTTGCCACTGCCTCTGGTGTGTGTGCTACATTACCAAGCCAGTATGAACCCTGGCAATATTTAACACTAATTAGTGCAATATTTACACTTTTCTTACACTATTTTTACTGTGTATTAGGACATGATTTATTATCTGTTTAATAGATGTGCCTTAAAGCCAAACATGGCAGCAGGAGCGGTTGATACAAGCCCCCAAGAGACAAACTAAATGTTGCTTGCTAGTGTGAATGCAAGTTACAGATGATGTGGAGAAAAACACGTTTTACCACTATACCTCAACCGTGTTATACTTTATGTAGAAGTGGCTGGCAATTCTGCCAAGGTCTGTAGAAGCAAAATAACCAGTCCTCTCATCGAAACGGATCATCCGAGCTTTATCCAGCTTCCGCCCAGCTTCCACTACTAACTCCTTCCTGTAGAGCTCCAGCCCTGGATCCATCTACAAAAAAGTTAAAAGTATTCGTTTCTAAGAGGGATCCGAGTGGGAATTATTGTACATAAAAGTACGGCACCACCAGAGTCGTAGAACTCAGAAGACAGGTATCACAATACAGAGAGAGCAGACATCTTTAGGAGCTGCGACTTGATAAAGAGGGAGCGAGGAGCACTGAGGTAAAGCCAGATGAATATAAGGAAGATAGCGACGTATACCTGGTAGGCCTTGTGGTTGATGCCGTAAGCAAGCGGATTGGCTCTCATTCGTACATAGAGGTAGGTGTAGCTCAACCACTTGACGGCTTCTTCAACGTTGGTCACAGTTCCCAAAGCCACCTGTTAGGAGGGGTTAAACAGAACGGGGGCACGTGCATAAGACAATACAGATACGGCATGCAGACATGAGACAGCAAAGCATATTGACCAGCCAGCATCACCGAGAGCTGAGACATACTGCACCTTTCAGCTCATTTGAGAAGGGGAATGGCAGAGAGCTGTAGCTTATTGTTCAATTGCAGCACCTGATGGACATGTGTGGTACTTCTAGAGCTTAGATATTTTTATTGTTATTAGAAGATGCTGCCATCATGTGGGAGGATGAGGAAGTGAAGCTTTTACTTCTGTTCAACAGACCAGCTTAGTAATGACTTTACATTAACATTACATTAACTAAAGAGGGTTCTCAAAATCTTTTGCAACCAGGGAAGCTTTGATCTGTTTTCAAAAAAGTATACACACACACACACACACACACACACACTCACTGATTAACCATATCATCTAAACCACAGAGAGGTGAAGCGAATAAAATTATCTCTTTACAGTGGTACCTGTCAAGGGGTGGCGTAGATTGAGCAGCAAGGGTAGTTAATTCTCAAATGTGATGTGTTGGATGCAGGAAGAATGAGTAACTATGACAAAAGCCAAATTGTGTGTGTGTGTGTGTGTGTGTGGATACAGTATCTCCATCGAACCCCTCAGTACAGACTTATTTTCTGAAAATAATCCAACTACATTTTTTATAGTCTGGCTGTTTTATTGCTGCCATAACCCTTTCTGCAACACCATATCAGATCCAAGTTGACTTTACTTATAGACTTGTTTGTAAACTTGTTCTGATTTC
This sequence comes from Leptodoras nelsoni, assembly GCA_028566375.1. Lineage (NCBI taxonomy): Eukaryota > Metazoa > Chordata > Actinopteri > Siluriformes > Doradidae > Leptodoras > Leptodoras nelsoni. The sequence continues at coordinate 19,022,533 of JAOVVG010000047.1, read as the reverse complement.
CACCACAGAAATAACCCCCCCCTTCCCGCTATGTTTTAGCAAAACTCTGGGGCCATGCTTTGAGAACCACTGAATGAAACTACACAACTGTTTGATGTTCCCAGTTCAGAGAGATCAGCTGAGGTCTAGCTGAGCTGGCTGTTAACTTTTTGGTTTGTTTTTTGTTTGTTGATGGAAATGGGAGTGATTAGGCATGTACCTCAGCATTGAGGTTATCAGCCAGACTGGCATGGAACTGACTCTCGATGGGGTTCTGTTGCGTGAGGAGGGTGAGGTAGTGGCTCAGCTTGTCGTGTGAGGTGATGATGGATCCTTCTCCGTATTTATCAAACTGGGGACGACCAGCACGGCCAAAAATCTGCATCACGTCCAGGATGCCCAGATCCACCATAGTGCCCCTCTTTGCATCATAGATTTGAGTACCCTATAGCACACAAACACACAGAGTCTCATATCAGCTTCAGAGAGAAAGAGAGAGGGAGAGAGAGAGAGATAGAAAGAGAGAGAGAAAGAAGAGAGAGAAAAGAGAGAGAAGGAAGAGAGGGAAGGAAGAGAGGGAAAGAAGAGAGTGAAAAAGAGAGAGAAAGAAAGAAAAGAAAGAAAAGAGAGAGAGAGAAAGATGAGAGAGAGAGACAGAGGAGGAATAGAGAGATAGAAAGAAGAGAGAGAGAGGAGGAATAGAGAGAGAGAGAAAGAAGAGAGAGAGGAGAGAGAGGAGGAGGAATAGAGAGAGAAAGAAGAGAGAGAGAGAGAAAGAAGAGAGAGGAGTAGAGAGAGAGAAAGAAGAGAGGAGAGAGAGATAGAAAAGAGAGAGAGAAAGAAAATAAAGAAAAGAGAGAGAGAGAGAGAGAGAGAGAGAGAGAGAGAAAGAAGAGAGAGAGAGATAGAAAGAAGAGAGAAAGAAGAGAGGGAGAGAAAGAAGAGAGAGAGAAAAGAGAGAGATAGAAAGAAGAGAGAGAGATAGAAAGAAGAGAGAGAAAAGAGAGAGAGACAGAGACAGAGGAGGAATAGATAGAGAGAGAGAGAGACAGAGAGAGAGACAGACAGAGAGAGAGAGACAGAGAGAGAGAGAAACACTGCCTGGGTGTTTTATATTTCAGTTGGCACATTGGGGTAAAGTCAGTGATATTTCTCACCTTAATGATGACTGCATGAGCAGGTAAGTTGACACCCCAGGCCAGAGTGGCTGTGCACACCAGGACCTTTAGATAGCCTCTGGAGAACATGTTCTCCATGAGCGTGCGGTCCTGCCTCAGCATCCCAGCATGGTGGATCCCAAATCCACTTGGAAACATCTCCCTCATTGGCTTATTCCGTGAGCGCTGCACCTGTAGAGTGCACAGATTCATCCAGGTGTAGTATACTGGCTAAGCGGGTAGTATACTGGCTATTTAGACATGAAGGTGTGACAGAAACCATATTAAATCTAAAGCAGGCTATTGTCATTACAAAATGAAAATAAAACTATAAACCCCATTTCCAGAAAAGTTGGGACACTTCCTTAAAATTCAATACAAACTGAAATCTGTAATTTGTTAATTCACTTGAAGCTTTATTGAACAGACAAAAGGACTGATTTACTGATTAACTTAATTCTATTTGTTAAATATAAACAAATTTAGAAATTGATGGCTGCAACACATTCAGAAAAAGTTGGGACAGACGCATGTTTACCACCGAGTCATATCACTTTTTCTTTTCATTATACTTTTTAATAGTTTGGGAATTAAACATACTAATTGTTGCAGTTTTGCAAGTGGAATTTTTGCCTATTCTCGCTGTTTTTTCAGCTTTTCAGAACAGTCTGGATGGTTCCTCTTTGCGTAATACAGTTTCAGGTTGCATTTCTTGATGCAGCAGCGGATTGTGTTAAGCGACAATGATTTTCCAAAGTACTTCCAAAGTCCACGTGGCTATGTCTATCACGGTAGCAGTACAGTTTCTTAAACAGTACCACCTAAGATCTCGATGGTCACGCACATTCAACAGCGGTTTCCACCCTTGACCTTTATGCACAGATATTTCCCCTGACTCCCTGAATCTTTTCATGATATTATGAACTGTAGGTGGTGGAATTGGTGCAATTTTTGTTAAATATAACAGAGCACGACTCATCCTTGCTTGCAAAGACTACGCCTTGGTGGATGCTCCATTTATACCTAATCTTGATGACCTTATGTGTTACCAGTTAAACTTTTTTTTTTTTTTTTTTTTTGGATTTTGCCCCGATTTTCTCCCTAATTTAGTCGTCTCCAATTCCCACCCGTCAGTGCTTTCCCCCCTTGTCACACGACGAACTGCCAGTCAGGGAGGGCGAAGCCATCACGCGCTTCCTCCGATACACGTGACACAGGCCGCCGCCTCTTTTTGAACTGCTGCCCATGCAACTTTTGGTGTAACGGTGTAACGCACTCGGAGGAGAGCGCTCCTGCCCACCTCTTGTATGCATGAGCTCACAGATGCCCATGACTGGACAGTGTCGCGCTGATTGACATGGGGAGAGAACGTATGCTGCCCCTCCCACCCTGAGAGCATGGCCAATCTTGCTCTTTGAGCTCCCGGGTACAGGCAGCTATAGCATCACCCGGATTCCAACTAGCGATCTCCGGATGATAGGGCGAACGCGTTGCTGTTGCGCCACAGTTACCTGTTAAACTGCTAATAGTGGAATCTTCCAGTGTTACCTGTATAACCTTTTCAATCTTATTTTGCCTCTGCCCCAACTTTTTTCAGTGTGTTGCAGCCATCAATTTCTTTGTCAACCTTTCTTTGCCCTTTTGTCTGTTAAATAAAGCTTCAAGTCAATTAACAAATTACAGATTTCAGTTCCTGATGTATTTTTAGAAAGTGTTCAAACTTTTCCCGAAAAGTTTGTACAAAAAGAAAACAAAAAACAAAAACAATATAAACGATATAATCCGAAGCATTAAATTAATCAGTAACGAATTGCTGTCACCACTTAGTCTTGTTATCTGCTTATTCAATTAGCCCCGACTTAGACAAACCACTCAACACTTGTTGATACTGACAAAGAAATGCTGGCATAAAAACTTAATTGCATGTTTTTGTAAGATTTTTTTCCAGACTCTTGGTAGACCTCAGTGTACAATTATACATCCATTAGTTCCATCAGCAATGTTGCTTGTAACATGTCCATGTGCACCAATCCCTACATGCAGTATGCATTAATCGGTGAGGTGATTGAGATGTGTGTTGTGTTGACTGGCAGCATGAGTCATGACCTCTGCTGACAGTAATGGCCTCCCCATCAAAAGGTTTTATCTCTTTCTGCCTCACTCTAAATAGAGGTCAATGGCAAACAGGCCCCATTGGCTCCCAGCAGAAAAAAAAAAAAACTGCAGACAGAATATCTTTCACCTTCTTCATCAGCTCACACACAGAATACCAAGCAACACAGACCTATCAGAAGGCAATCTCACTGCACTCGCGTATCTGTGTGCATCCGTGCACCTAGCGTGTCTCTGTGTCTCCATGATCCTCACTGGAAAAGACTTTTTCATGTGTGGTGTTGCTTTAAGAGTTTCTCCTCTCTGTCCTTTAATGAGGACTATTCCCTGTTCCTCAAGGATATGTTCCTTCCTGATAATCAATGCGCTGATCCACCCTCAATCAAAAAGCTGCCTGTAATGAGCTGCTTCTTGCCACTGGGGAGTCAAGTGTTTTATTTCTGCTTTTTAATGAAAGGTTCCAGGGTGCCATTTGCACTATTTTCTCTCCTTTAAAACTCTGACCACTCCCAGGTCACTACTTGCAACTGTTTTTAGTTTGTTAATTAATTGCTCCATTGCAAGATGTTAATCCTGATTATGGATTCTCTGTTATTTTTTTCGCTTACTTGTTGGACCTTTTGTTTTCTAACAAGTTGGTCTCTTAGGACCTGCCTGTATCTTTATCCCCAGGCTTCTTCCTACAGCATAATGAGAGTGCTTCATTCTGCTGTCAAATAGCCTTAGACACAGTCCAGGCAATGCAGAGAGGAACATAGCCAGTTGGCATAAACTCAGTGGGCCAAGTCCAGCTTAGGAAAACCAAGCTCATCTCCAACACTACGCCTTCCTTATAGATGTGGAGCTTCTGTTGCAAGGGAAAAGTTGACACCATTAAATAGATATAAAATGATGATACAAAAATCCCTAAAAGCACACGCACACTCGTATCCCTGTACATTCATACAATTATTCAATCAACCAATCGCATGGCAGGAACGCAATTCATACAATTATGCATACACAGGTCTAGAGCTCGAGTTAATGTTCACATCAGAATGGGGGGTACTCAGTAATTGCTTTGATTATGGCATTGTAGTTGGTACCAGATGGCTAATTTGTAGGCTTAACACTCTACAAAAAACAAAAAAACATCCAGTGAGTGTCATGTGTGCAGGCAGAAACACCTTGATAAGAGAGGAGAATAGTTCAAGCTTACAGGACAGCTACAGTAACGGAAATAATTACTGTATACAACCATGGTGAGCAGAAAAGCAACTCAGAAGGCATAACACTCTGACGTGGATGGGCTACAAGAGCAGAAGACCACCCTGGGGTCCATTCCTATCAGGCAAGAAAAGGTTCACCCAAACAGCTAAAGATCAGAAATAAATGGCCTTGCCTAGTACATTTTGATTTCTACCGTGGTATGCGATCAAGGTGGTAGGGTCAGAATTTGGCCTAGCCAAGATTAGTAAGGAGTTGAGTGAGGAAGACACTAGGGGTGCAAAAATGTGATGATGTGCATTGTGGACATATCAACATATCACTTGTGCTGTTCATAATGCCATCTAATGTGTGTAATAGCATTTTTCAACAGCAGAGGGCTCCACCGTCACTATCACGTCATACGTCAAGCTTTCATCCAACACTGTGTCTTCTGCCTCATTAACAGCCTAGCAGCTTCAAAACAAAAGCAAACGTGATGCAAACTTTGAAAGAGGCAGACAGTGTAGCGATAACCACAGACAGGTGGACTACAAGGGCTTCCCAGGGCTATGTCACTATAACAGCACAGGTGATAACCGCAGAGTGGGAAATGGCGAGCCTTGCACTCCAAACTCGCCCTCTTTTTGAGTCACACACCTAAACATAGCCGAGGAAATCGTCTGTCTCAGAGTCGGAGCTTGAAAAAGCTAATCACAACATTGCTGTTGTTACGGACAACGCTCGGAATATGGAGGTAGCAGTGAAGTAGGCTGGACTAGCACCTAGTCTACACTTTAAAGCTTGCTTCCCTAGCAGGACTAAACCGGGTAAACTGTGTCAGTCGGTTGTTGGGTCGAGTGAGGCACATAGCCTAGGATACACAATTTACATTTCCAGCATTTATCCACTTAATCAGAGTGACATATAGAAGTGCTCTGTAGTATAAAATACTGTATTATCAAGCTACAATCTGGTTAGAGAGGAGCAAACAGAGCATTAGACTGATTTTTTAGAAATCAGTGCTAATCTACTGTATGTGCTTCGTTTCAATCAAATTGTTATTTACAGCTTTGCCGGTGAGATACCCATGCACGACAGCTTTCTAGCTGAGTTAGCCAACAAACTCAAATGTCAATGGCAAGAACAGGACAAACTGATAACACCTGGTAAATCAAACAGAAATGGACTAATGAATATTAGTCATTTAACTATATTCAGGCTGTCGTAATAATATGATTGCTCTCAAAGGGTGCTATGAACTAAACAAAATAGTCATAAAGTCTGTTATGAAATATAAGGGGAATGCTTTTTCCTGAGGGACAGGCTGAATGGACGTCGAATAAAAACTAAAAAAAAGGAAAGGAAGAAAGTGCCCTTTGTTTGACCCATTCCCAAGACTGAGGCAAGCCTGGTCTCCAAGCTCAAGACTATTCTCTCACATCTCCCCTAAACTCCAGAAGAGTGCTGAGAGAACATTAGGCATGCTTTTAAATCCAGATTAAAAACATGCTTACTTTGGCCTATTCTTAGTCTTGAGACTTATTTTGTTCAATTAAGTTCTCATAATACAGTGTAATTCTCAAACGTTTTCACTCAATTCATTTGTGATTCATTCCCATTAATTTTGTAATTAACTCTTTTTTGTGTGTGTCTGTGTGTGTGCCTCATCATAAATACATTTTTTGACCTTTTAATCCTTTGTGTGTCAAACACTTGGAGATTTTAAATGAAAAATAAAAAGGCTGTATAAACCAAGATGAATAGCCTTTCTCTAAACACATTCAGCATGCCTTAATTGTTCCTCGATGAGATTACAAAGTACTGAACTGTGACATTATATACAGCAAAATTAGAATAAATTCATCTAATTACCAAAATGCTCACACAAGGACATCAAATTTTCATTACATTTTAACGATCTATCTATCTATCACTGTGTCTGTTTTGTAAACAGTGAGCTGGTATGCACAGGCAGAAGGCAGAGACAGCGCAGACTAATTGAAATGCTTAAGATAAGGTTTACTTTGAGGTGTCAGGGAGCATTAAGGCTATGTTATGGGATCCTCAGTTAAAGCGAGGCAGGGACAGCGTCCTCTATTCACAGGCTAGATTCAAGGTGGCAGCGCCTCAGCTCCGTGATCAAGCCTGATTACGGCTTGCTGTAGAGAGATCATCTCCCTATGCACTACACCGGGGCATAGCAGTCCACAGCAGACAACGCTGATTACCTGTTCCTCAGTCTAGAGCAGAAAAGACACCCACTATACTGCGTAGGGACACTACAAAGACACAGAGCATGTCTGGCGTTCAGCACCATCAGGCTGCAGCCTGCATCATCACCATCCTGCTGACTTCTAATCAATCAGAATAAAAGAATTCACACCCCGCACAACTCATCTACTTACTAAATTAGCAGTGAGAAAGCAGCTCATCACTGATCTGGGGACTGCTGATAGTCATAATATTTCTAATGAAGGTTTGACAGAGTCATTAACACTGCGTGAGAGGAGTGGGTGAGCATGAAGGGCTGCCACTCACACACACATACATACACACACACACACACACATACACACACACACACACACACACACACACACACACACACACACACACACACACACACACACACACACAAACACACACACTCTCAGTCCCTCTTACTCAGGCCCCGACACAAACCTTCAGCAGACATACAGACAGACAAACATAAGAAAGTTCTAAAAAGGTTCTGAGGTTAGGGTTGTAGAACTCCTGTCTGATCTCGAAACTCTACTTGCCTTCAATATAGAATTTGATGGTTTCGATCTTGACTCACAAAAGCATCACTTTTATTTGGACTTGATCTTGGCTAGTCCTGGTTTTTGTCTTGATAATGGTATTCTAGACTACAGACCTACTAGCCGAGGTTATTTAGGAACAGATTTTATCCCCTAAATTCGTCAAATCCAATTTATACCCATTAGGATTTCTCCCATATCACACAACAGCTACCAATCAGTTAGGGTGAAATCTATCATGTGTTTCCCCCGAGACATAGGACGCCGACCATCACATCTTTTTTCGACGCTGCTGCTCATGTAACATCAGGAAGCAACGAAACACACTTGTAGGAAAGTGCTCGGTCCCACCTTCACTATGCATGAGCTCACAGACACCTATTTACATTTGCATTTTTTAAAGGTTAGGGGCAATGATAACTCAGTAGTTAAGACATTGGACTACTGATCTGAAGGTCATGAGTTCAAATTCCAGCACCACCAAGCTGCCACTGTTGGGCCCTCAACCCTCAACTGCTCATTTGTATAAAAAAAAAAAAAAAAGATAAAGGTAAATCACTCTGGTCAAATGCCACAAATGTACAGGGGTT